>JAOTRI020022582.1:0-18551 GCA_028564885.2 Zoanthus sanctaehelenae | reverse complement strand
CCAAAGTCGAAACATGGTTTTCTTGTTTAAGAAAGATTGAATTCTTTAACTCAGTACCATATTGTGCGGGCGGTTTAGGCCATTTTGGTAATCAAAGGGTTAAGACCCTGAGTAGTGGTCCGGCTGGGAACCGAACCCGAGACCTCCCACACAGCAGACTGGCACGTTACCAACTGGGCTAACCAGGCAGTTGTTGCGTCACAAATTCAGTCTCCGTCTCACACCTCAGAGTGGTATTTCTACCAATAATGACTTGCTACACCAGTCGTATATACATAATTTTTCAGTTGGTTTAAGTGATGCATTGCTATTGAAGGGGTGTTTAATTTGCGTGCATGATTGTGACTATCACTCATATTCACTGCTGTGGGTAGATACCATACCAGGCTGAGATGTGATAGACTAAGCTTGCCTCGACTGACAGTGCAATCAACCAGTGTAGCCCAAGTGGCTGTAATCAGGAAAAGCAACAATATACCCTGGCGATACTCGAGTTAGTTCGATTGGTTATGATACGATCTTCATGATTTGTTTAAATGCTTACGTTCTTCTCACTACATAGAAACATGCTTACATTCCTTAATAATAATGATGATGATGATAATGATAATGATTATGATTATGATTATTATCATCATTATTATGAAGTATGCACAACTTAGATCAGAGTTGAAGCAAAGATATCCATTCTTCCTAGACAGAGGTTAATGTTTAATTGCTTGACGAAAAACCCTCGGAGTCAGATAGACATGAACATGAACAAATCTCAGCCCACATGCGGAGCCCAGGTCTCAGTCAATAATAACTAATAATAATAACTTAGGATTTATATAGCACCCTTTTCATATGGATATGACCAAAGGCGCTTTACAAGGTTTGACAGTTGAGGGTCTTAAATAGTCTGCTGGAGCGGCTCACAGATAATATCATCAGGAAATGCCCTCAGAAGAACAGACAGACCACAACACCGGGATCACTACCCTACTCTTTTCGACAAGTGCGTGGGGTCTGTCCCTCAACAGAGTGATCGAGAGACTGGACCTACGGTTTAGCTTCCTTATCCGAGAAGATGCGAAAGTCCAACTATTTGCAGATGTTAGAGTAAAGACAACACTTTCTCCTCAATTATTTTTCGACTCTGAGTGGTGATCCGAAAAATCGAAATCGGAATCGAACCCGATACCTCCCGCACAGCAGACTGGCACCTTACCAACTAGGCAATAATTTAATGACAATATTATTAATAATAATAATAAGGATATAATGAGAAAAACAATAATAATGATAATAATATTAATGACAACGATAATAAAGATAAGATAATATTAAATACTTTATTTAACTTCAGTTGCAAAGGAAGTGGCTGTTAAAAACAAAACGTTTATGAAACTGGTTTAGAAATATTTCATTATGTTTGATACTCATATGACTGTTTTTTTAACACACTTTCATTTCAAGCGAAATCGATATGGCACTTTATGAACAATAAAGAACCGAACAAAGCATTATGGGGTCGAGGAAAGCCTAGCCGACGTGGCGCTTGTGGTTATCTGTCAATCTATCTTGGCGGGTTGGCCAATCGAGATTGCAACTGGGAGAATGGATATATATGCAGGGATCAGTTAGGTTAGTGTTCTTTTGTTGTTGGTGCTGACAAGGCATTCTAACCAATATATAATCGTCAAGTAATGCATTGTACATGGTGCTCACTACTCCTGGAAACGTTTTTAAATTCGAAATGGTTTTCCAAGAGCCCTGGAAAAGTCCAGGAAAAACATTATTTCCCTGTACTTCTGGAAACTCTTGAAATTTTGAAATTTATTTTCACAACCTTGGAAATATCCTGGAACAGCAATGAATTATCCCGTTCTCTTAAGAAAACTCCTAGATTTTTTGTCAGTTTTATGACAAATTTATTCTTTCAGATGAATTCGAGTTATTATCGTACTTTTTATTTCTTATGTAGACTCGATTTCACTTTGTGCCATTGTAGCAGAAATTATTTGATATCGTTTTGTTTTTGCCAAGAGAAAATTTGAAAGTGCTTGTGTAGCAATAAATAATCTAATTAATTATTTAACTAGTTCTTTATTTACAACAATATCATCTGTTACAATGAATTTTATCACGGATAATGAGAGAGTTTAACGAAACTTACCTGTAACTTTAAGTTTGACTTGAATTCTATCTTATAAAGAGTAGTAATTAAAGGACTGACATGAAGAACAAACAACGGACCGGGTGGCGTCAAAATCATTTTTCAACAGAAACTCAGTCGACGACCATAAAGAACATAAGAATAACCAAGGTCACAAACAATAGGGAGGGAGAGAATGGCATTTCAGTCCTCCGTTATCTCCAGACTAATATGAAGAGTTCAAAGCAGGGGAGGCAACTGGGTGTCGAACAAAAAACAACATCAGTGACAATCATCAAAATATTTTTACTGGCAAATTGCTGTTGAAAAAACGAACTAATGAGACATTTTCTTGTCTACTATTCCTATGGAAAACCTATAACATTATGTTTCATCTACTACATGCTTGAATGAGATCTTCTAAAAGTTTTAGCACTATACTCCAACCTACCTTTTTCAGGATCTCATCCAGTGGAATGACGGCCTTAAAGACAGCCGTTGAAGCAGCATGCCTAGTTTAATGGGGCTTGAATAATGTCACCTAGCCCATTCTAGAACAGTTTTTAATTACCTGGCCATTGTCTATGCTCCAACAGATTTATATGATTTAATAGGCGATAGAATTTAATCAATGTCGTGGCGTAGGTCTTGTGTTCTTTCAATGTACTCTTATTTATGTGCAGTGCCTGCTGTTTCTCCATGGGAATGGAGCTCGAGGGATTCATCTGTTGTACACACAATACCCCATCCACTGTCACTAGTATCGCACTGAAAACTATTTACAGGGGTAGGAGTTTGAATTTTGCGATGAACCTCTCAGACATTATTGCAACACTACCCAAGTTTTCTTTTGCTTCAAAAGACTGCATCGTAATCCTCATTATTCACTTCTAAGGCTCTAATTTTACCCCTCACTCAGTTACGATAATGAAGCCTCCCAAAGACAGCTCCTGGCAGGGCTGATACTATTTTTCCAATGACCTTGGCAACAAAATGAATTGGGAAAATCTCCTGACTCAATGCCTCTGTGCAAAGAGATTTTAATGGTTTTCTCTTTCTGAATCAATGTAACATCATTGACACAGAAATTAAGACAAAGCCTAAAAAGTCAATAACTGAGAGGGGTTACGTGCGGATTTCACAGGGTGGACATAAAACCCCAGCCGAATGAACAGACGAATAGTTTCTTCTTACATAGAGGCACAATCCTGTTCATCCTGTCCCTGAATGAAAAAATCATCGATGTTACCTGAGATAGTACATCCTTGTTGCCTTAAAAGGGCTAGAGGGGGTTTCTTGATATTTTTAAAAATCGTGGGTGAGCTAGCCAAGCCCATAAGTAGTGCGTTAAATTCATATAAATGACGAGACCACAGAAGCTTCAAATATTTCCTTTGTTCTGCTGCTTTGGAAATTGTGTAGTAAGCAAGTTCTAAATCAAGCTCTAAGCATGTTTTAAATCAAGCTCATAACCAAATTAATGTATCCATCTTAAAATGTCGATAAAAAAGCACAGCTTGAATACAATTTTTGAAATTAATGATTGATCTGAATGACCCCTCCTGTTTTGGGGTAATAACTCAAAGAGCTTGTCAACTTCCTCACTATAAATATTAATTTCTTGAGAACTAAAACCTCTTTTCCTTTATGCTAAATAAACAAGGATCCTTAAATTCAATGTGACAAAGTTTTACTATATCTAACATTTCAGTGTCTGAGGTAAGTTTGTGCCACTCTAAAAAACACTGCTTAGTTCTACCCGCTTGATAAGGATCTTGGTTATCAACAATTTAGTGAAGTCTGAATTATTAACATACCAATGTGATGTCTTAGAAAAGGACTTCTTACTATCAGATTGCTGATAATTACTGAATGTCTTATACTTTGATGTGCTATATGACCACCAGACCTGCTTCAACTACCACGACGGTATCTCCGTGAGTATGGTGCAAACTGGTATTGTCCACGGGAACTTGAATGCCCTGGCTGTCAAATTGCTCCTTTGTAACAGTGATTTTGTTTTAATTTACTCGTTTGGATGTATCTCCTCCAAAACGAAACTCATCAGTCGGGTTGGTTGAAGTGCACAGACCCTTAGCAAATACAGCTTTGAACTGGGATTTGATGGCATCTCTACGTCATAGGTTCATTTCATGATCGGCGGTCAAGGCTAGAGTAAGGCCATCCAGAGCTGGAGTCAAAAAATCTTTTGATGCCTTCGATTTAAACAGTTTATTTGTAACCTCAAGCTGGGAGTTGATTGATGCCAACAGTATCTGTTGTGTTGCCTGTAATTTCGCAGCAGTGGTAGATCGCGTGTGCGCGTCTTGGTAAATGTGCTCAAATGCTATTCTTACATTTCGGTAGGCGTATTTTAACATTTTCTGGCG
The DNA here is from genome assembly GCA_028564885.2 of Zoanthus sanctaehelenae. Taxonomy (NCBI): domain Eukaryota; kingdom Metazoa; phylum Cnidaria; class Anthozoa; order Zoantharia; family Zoanthidae; genus Zoanthus; species Zoanthus sanctaehelenae. The sequence continues at coordinate 14,024 of JAOTRI020022582.1, read as the reverse complement.
TCTTGTGACGTTTAATTAGGGTTTTGCACTGTTCCACGCTTACCCTGCTCCAGCGACGATTAATGACAATAGCAGCGACTTCGTCACTAACCTTCGGCCCTTTATCTTTTATAACCAAAAGTGTCTGGCGATAATATAGGTTGCCAAAATATCGCCTTCTTCTTCTCCGTCATTCTCAATAATATTGGTAATCGCTATAGGATCCAAGTCAACCTGGATACTCACTGTCTCACCCATTTCACCAGGAGTTTTCTCCTCGTACTCCTCATCGTTCGGCTCTTCATTACGAGTCAAGTATTGGTTAGTTGGTGTAGTAGGCCGAGTTAAGGTTTACACTTTCGTCAATATATCTAGCTTGCCCGATTCCTGGGCTCTACATGTAGGCTGACATTTGTCGATCTCGATCTGACCTCGAGGGTTTTTCTCCGGGTACTCCGGTTTCCTCTCTCTGCAAAGTCAACTTTCACACCAAGATCTGAGCCTTCGAGCAATTAAACATTAGCTTCTTGCGAGGAAGAATAGGCAACCACTTCTTTCGCAATTAACGTTATATAAAGTATTTATTTGATTTATTATATTTCTATCTCTCATGTCGCGTTTTGGAAATTACACAAAAGTTAATGCGTTTGTTTGAGTCAAATCGCTTCATATTATTGCCAATTCAATAAATCCAAACTCGTACGTTTGTCGTAAATATATAGATTTTTATGAGTTTTTAAAAAGCGTGACTACGATGTGTGACATAATTAGCGACGAAGAAACATCAAGCAAATTTTAAAAAATTTTCATAAAATGATGTTGAAATATAACTCTAACCTCTGTTTTCTCAAAAATATCAAATAATACAGTTAATAGAATTCAAATTTAAATTTTGATCCAAATTTTTGAGACCTATGACGTCACATTAAAACGAAGAATTGTACAAAAGCTTAAAGGACTATTATACTTTGCGTTGAGCTGTTTGTGTCACACGTGTTTGGTATCGGAAAGCTGCCAAATGATGCATAATTTAGTCTTTGTCGCGATTTCAAGTTTGAATAGCAATATCCTTATAAACTTCGTGTTTTCAAACTATCCCGTCAACTGAAAATTAAAAGCTGCAAACTAGAGACTAGACAGTACACATTTCAAAAGTTATTTTTTGTTCTATTTTTTTTATTTTCTTAGCATTTTGCTTTTTTACAACCAAAATTTTTGTTAGAAATATTTTTTATAGTTTAACTCAAACATAAAGTTAAAGTTGCATAAAAAAAAGAGCTAAACAAAAGAAATACGGCTTAACTTTCTTTCTCTTCCATGAAATGCTTTCAAGCATAAAATGTCTCAAACGTATCGTTTGCAAACTAACATTTGTCACAGTTTTGAAATAACTGTGGAGATTTAATTTTATGGTAGGAAAAGGGAACTTGATTTTTTGAAACAGTGATTATGATATAAGAGATTTTCTTGACTTTATTTTTATATCGAATCATTCATTTTGTGATACAAGCATAAAAATTTTTTATAAATAAACTTTAGACCCATCATTATGAATCCAAACATGAAGTAGCACAAATCTAAACAGAACTTTGTTTTCCAATATCATCTATATCGAAAGCAAACAAACGAAACAAACCTTTTACAGCACCAAGTTTAAACGATTTCTAAAATCTTTTTTTTTTATCCAAAACAAATAAGATGAGAGAGTACAAACAAAACAGTAACTATAGCCCATGTTTTGTATTTGAAACACTTACGAATCTCCCTTGGTCATCACATCCGTCCGTTCTTAAAAATCGGCATTTGTCACAGTTTTACATAGATTTAATTTTATGGTAGGAAAATGGTTCTTGATTTTTTGAAACAGTGATTATGGTATAAGAGATTTTCTTGACTTTATTTTTATACCGAATCATTCATTTTCTGATACAAGCAAAAAAATTGGCATAAATAAAATTTCGAACCATCGTTATGAATCCAAACATGTACATTAAGTAGCACAAATCTAAACAGACTTTGTTTTCCAATATCATCTATATAGAAAGCAAACAAACCAGACAAACCTTCTACAGCACTAAGTTCGAACGATTTCTAAAATTTCTTTTTTATCTTAAACAAATCAGAAGGTATACAAACAAAACAGTAACTATAGTCCATGTTTTGTATTTGAAACACTTACGAATCTCCCTTGGCCATCACATCCGTTCTTTCTTAAAAATCTGTGCAATCTCTGCGCAGAACACCGCTGTTCCAACAAACTGCAGGAATGCACCATAATATTATCTATTCAAAATTGGCGGAAATTTAAAACTTTTCTCAAATGCCGAGCTGGGATCGTCACTAAGTTAACTGCTTTACATTTGAATTGATTAAGTAAACATTCCCGTTTTGCAAAAACATTTTGAGAAAATAATACTATTACTACACATCTCTTTTTTCTTGGGACGCAAGATAAAACAAAAGGCAGAAAATCACGAGGTAAATATAATAATTTTATTATACCTACATTTAGTAATTAACATAAAATAGACCCGCTAAAATTGCGGGCACGTGCTATTTGAGCTATTACCGTCTTGATTTTGTGTTTTTCTTTTCTGGAAGATTTTTTTATCCGTTTAAGGGGTTTGTAGGGTTTTTCGTTCAGGCTTGAGCTCATTTGTTTTACATGCGTTCTTTTTCTTTAAATTGAAGCTAAAAAGCAAGCTCAAACTGTCAGCCCCATTGCTCAAAGTTGAAACCATCAAAAGGTCGCGACCTGAACATGCCGCATTTAAATATATATGTCGAGAGTCAACACAAAAATGTTTTAAGGGTTTTGAACAAATTCGATAAAAAAACAGCGTTCATTCTTTGAAATATGAAATTTTCGCACTTTCAACTTGAACTTTTTAACATCTTGGTGAATTACTATGAGGAAATCGCTTTGCAATTATGATAACCTGATGTTGCTGTCAGTGTACAATAATGAAAACTAAGAAAACCGGAATTACTTTGTTGTTCTTTTTGGCCCTGCTTATCTCCGTGCAATACTATTTCGGTGCGATTCCTGCAATTTACTGGAACAGCGGTCTTCTTGACAGAGATTGCCCCGATGGCATCGTGAGTATATATCCATGTTTGTTGTCTTATAGAATTGTTTGCCTTAATAAACTGTGTTCATAACAAATTTCCATTTTGCGTTCTTACATAGCTATATAAATTGAAGGGTCACTAACTAAGCGGCGTTGTTAGTATTGTTACCAGTAAATTGTTCGGCAAACGATTTTTGTTTAAGGTTTTTTATGCTAATTATGATAAAGGCCCATAATAAAAGCCGCTTGTGTCGCAAAATTTTGATTTCTCGAATAAAAGCATGGGACCGAGGGGTATGTGTTTCCCCAGATAAGTACGCCATATATAGCAAATTGGTAGATAAGACCATTGTACATTTTTGAAAATTCTCGATCACAATAAATTCTCAGTGCCCGACGTTTACGGTTTGTCACGACTTGCTCTCGAATTCTCCCAAACGTTCGCCTCGGTTTTCACCAAGATAAGAAATTTGATTTATTTTATAAAATTATTTTTTGTCTTGACGAACAGGCAAACAATAACTTTTGGTTTGCTCCTGACGTTGCACGGTACCAAAACTTTATTGTTCGCCATGAAGGGGTAAGATAAGGTAATTTACATATGTTTAATAAACACGAGTGTGTTAGTTTCTTTCAGCAAATCGAAATGCCTGATGATGTAACTGGCGGTTCCTCGACAATTGGCATTAAAACGGCAATGACAATGACATTGACAATGCTTTTATAGCTAGGTACATTAGGGGACAAATATAAATCTATAAGGAGGGACAAAACTTTTCTTTAGTACCAGCAAGCTGAAATAACAAATAGGGCTAAACAAAAAGAAACGAAAAGAATGTATGAAACAAAAAGGGAAGAAATATAATATTTTTGAAGAAAATATTAGTACGACTCTACTATACTTCTTTTCAATTCATACTTAAATTTTGATAAGCTGGGTGCATGCCTTTTTAATCTGTTCATTAACTTAGTTCCATGCTTTAATACCAGCAATCTAATATTAATTTTACCATAATTACTCCTATCTTTTAGTATTAAGGAAGCCTTGTTTGTACTTGTGTTTTTTGTTAACATTGAATTCAAAAAATTGTATCAAAGGTCTTTGGTAGGTTACCCATGTGAAAATTGTATGACAAATTGCATTGTGATAATAAACAAGGTCATGAAACTTGATAATTTGGTGTTTGATAAAAAGAGGGCTAGTATGTTCTCTGTATGCAGAAAATGTCAAGTCTTCTTTTTTCCTCGGCCAGCTCGGGCCGGGTCCACTCGCTTCATGCCTCAGCCCGACAGACCCAATCCTTAGAATCAAGTCTTAATGTTTTTTGTTCTGTAACAAAAATAAGTGAACTGTAGTGGGTGAAAAATTAGATAATTAGAATTATCAATGCATGTTTAACGAAAGCTTATTTGCAGAGAGCGACCTTTCAATCTCAATTATTTTTTACTAGTGTTTCTAATACAGTTGGATTCTTCGTTGCATAAAAAAGATTAACATAATCAGCAAAAAATAAAGTTTAAATGATTTTGAAGAATTCTGAAAGGCATTAGTACAGGTAAAAAAAGAGTTGGGCCGTGGGCCAAGGCCTGAGCCCTGGGAAAACCCACATGAGACATACAAAGGTCGAAAGAATGAATCTTTACAACGAAAAACTTCTCTTCAAGTTTAATGAGTACACAATGACTTGAAAGTTACATTAAAATTTTAATTTTTCGGGTAATTAGCATCGATTGTAGTCGATCCTGCGTTGTTTCTATCACTACCACATGCAATGTTCATAGATTTTTTGATTACATGTTTTTATAGTAATTTTTGACTAAAGCTGAACTTTCTTTATATTTTGGGATATCAGCCTCTATTGGTCTTTATTAAACTTGTTCTTAAAAGAACTTTACTTCTGATTTCAGATAATATAATATAACATAATATAATGCAATGTATTATAATGTAATATAATGTCGTGTCGTGTCGTGTAGTGTAATGTAATAGAATGTAATTTAATGTAATATAATGTAATATATTGTAATATATTGTAATGTAATATAATGTAATGTAATATAATGTAATGTAATGTTATGTAATATATTACAAGTACAAGCTTTTTAAGGGACTACTTATAATAGCGTGGCTCAAATTAGCCATTATTTAAGAACAATTTAAAACCCAACTCAGCCTGAGGCTCCGAATATATTTGAAAATGTTTTATGAAAAGACTTAAAATGAATAAAACATAGTTAAGCAAAAAGTTAAGTTAAAATCATGAGCTATGAATACAACACCTATCCGGAATCTAAACTCAAAAACCAAGACGGATAAAGATTGGGCCGGGATACGAAAGTTTTGAACAAGTTCATTTCAATGCATTTCATTTCATTGCAATATGCTGTAAATATAAAAATGTAGTCACTTGACACTTGTAACTATATGTATATTCTTTCGAAACGCCAATAAAACTGAGTTAAAATATTAAACTGGTAAAATGTTTAAAAAGTACGAAAGCATAGATGGGACAGACCTTTCCGAGTCCAAAATTTTCCAATTCAACATTTTCTGAATTCAAAATTTCCCAATTCAAAATTTTCGAGTTCAACATTTTCAGAATTCAAAATCTTCCGAACTCAGAACCTATAAATTCAAATTTTCCAAATTCAAAACTTTCCGGCTCTGATTGATTCAATTAAAGTTAATCTCGCGACAACAACTGATGAGAACTCAAGTTTGTTCGGGAAGAAATAAATTGGTAAAGCCGTTCTTTTCTGAGGCCGGAGTTTCTTTTTTATGTTGAAGAGACTCTATTCGTAAACAAGAATAGCTGCAAGCCACCTACTATATATATTTATGCATGAAAACAGACGAAAGTCGAAACACTAAGTCCATATAGGTAATTAATAATCGAACGTTCACAAAATTTCTTTCGGCCGTCAAAGCAAATTAATATTGAACAATATTTATTGGGCTTTTATAAAAATTTATCTTTTTGGGGAGAGAGGATTAGAGAGAATTGAAGGAAAGAGAAAGCGATTTGGAGTCAGATTTGATCTCGAGGTGATCAAGTGCGTTTTAACTATTGCAACACATTCAAATATATCTCCTCAATATGAGGGAAAAAGAAGGATACAAAACACAAATGAACAACACGATGTAGAGGTTGATACACTTATTTTAAACTATAGTTAATAGTAGATCATACGTGTTAGTATGAGGCAGCAAGTTCTTATTTGAAACAAGAAAACTTGAGACAACAAATTTGAGCCAACAAATTTCTTATTTCAAATTTCTTAAATATGAGTATAGCCTGTGGTACTACAGTACAAACATGCACTTAAGAACCTAAAAATTTTGTACAGCCAGCCTACATTAATCTTAGAGAATAAATTTCTGTTTGTTATAAACAAAAACAGAGTTCACGAGCCATTGAACAATCCAGTTCTAATTTAGTGCTGCCACAAAAGTTCATTAAGTTTTTTATTGGTTTGTTCTTGTAACAGTACCAATTGTTATTCTAGGGAGAAATGGTACGTGTAGAAATGGTTTCTATTCATTACACGGTGGCTGCTTTTACATCAAGAATGAAGAGATTTGGACCTGGGCCCAAGCCAAACTTCAGTGCATAAAGCGTAATGCTACCTTGGCAGTTATTGATAGCATTTCGCAACTTAGAGAAATGCATGATATGCTACACAGGATGGTTCCAAGAATAGCTTGGTATTGGATAGGACTGAGGTAATACCTGTCTTTCTGGGTAGATTGTGATAACGATCTTGTGATGGGAAGGTGATACCGGAAAGGGTTGTAATTTGGCGCTACCGACTGGGAAGAAAATAAGAATAGTTCCTCTTTCACTGATTTTATGCTTATACGAGTTATCATTATAACACCTTTGAATTTGATGCCTTCCCATTGGTTGACACGCGATTTGTCAAAATGCGTATTCGGACCACGGGCTGTATACCACGTATTCCGACCAGCTTCCCGGATGTTGATTATTAGAAATATCAAAACTTAACAAAAACAAACTAAAATCAAATTTCAACATTTACGAATCGTATCAAAGTCATATAATAAACGATTTATTAACCCGCTTGCTCAGTCTGTAGATGAAAATATTAGGCCTTTGTCTTTCTTACGCAAGCCTCAACGCGGTCGGTCCTTACTGTCAACATCTCTGCCTGATATTAGTTTTTTGCATAAGCATCTCAGACTTCGGTTTTGAGATTTCCCTTTAACGACATCACTCTCGTTTAATAATTAGTGTTTATTTACTCACACATGCACGACGTTATACGCTCATGCAGTAAGCACAATTCTTGAACAGGGCCTCCCTTTTTCCATAGCAAATTACAGTTCAATTTTGTTGCAGATAGCTCTATTTGCATATTGTTTGTCCTTTAATCTCATTCAGCAAACTCCTTATCAATACAGAAAAATATTTTAATTCCTATAGGTAATTTTTTGTTGCAATAAAGGTGATACGCCTACAAAACTTTGCTCATAATTTGAATTATGTAAATTGTTTGCTGCTCTCAATTCACTGCTGTTTAAATATAAGTTATAGTTTTGTATTTTTAGTTTCGCTTGTGCGGGTGTCTTTTAGAAAATGCGTTTTCATAAGGGAAACTTGAGTTGAGTAGCAGTTGATTTTGACTGATATGCCAGTTTGTTATAATAATTGATTTGGTATTATGAGCTGTTTATATCACTAGCTCCAGTAAAAATCTCAACAATCTTTCGCTCAAATTCAACCAGCACAAATAAACAAGCTAAAAAACAATCCAACCAAAGAAAATCTAGTAACGATTCGAAACCAATCAATCATAATAGAAAACAGTAGCGTGATCATTCAAAATTAACCGCTACTCAACTCAATTTTCTCTTATAAAAGCGCTGTCCGCGGAGTAACTACATAATACCCTGCAATTATTGTTCTTGATTTAACCGCGCATTTAATTTAAAACGAAAGACCAATGCGCAGACAGGTGCGGCCCGTGCCTTCTGAAGTTAAGCTGCCTAGTCTCTCATGACATATGTGCACGAGCAAAACTTTAAACATACAAAACTAAATTTGAAACTATGAATTGAGAGCAGCCAATAATTTACGTATTCAATTTAAGAGCAAAGCGTCTTAATGACAAGCTCGTAGGAGCGAAATCTTAAACATACAAAACTACATCTAAAAACAATAAATATTTGCTGTAGCTAGAGGGTGTTAGATCACGCCAGTGTGTTGTGTCCATTTCATATTGGTGACATTATTATTACATTCTTTTGAGACTTTATAAGAATATCGAGGCTGAGTTAGCCAAAATTTAAGATTATTTTACAAATAATGCTGAGGCCCAGATTTTGTTAAGAATATATTTTTGCGTATTTGAATGAAAAATACATAACTGATTACATGCATCACAATTGCACTCTCATCCCAAATTGCAAAGCCATATACAGATCTAATTTCCCTGAAGTTTTTCGTTACCACTGTCATTTTAAAAAAAGGAATATTCATGCCACGATATTCCCCAGACTAAAAAAAAATATTTTCTGCCTAAAATCACCCATTAAATAAGAATATCCAGCTTCGCCAAAAAAACACCCATTCTAATAAAAAGAGTGCAGTTCTAAGCAAATGGCAGAATTGCTAGCGCAATTGTGTAAAAGCTTTGATAACAGTCACACCTTTAACTTTCAAATTTGAAAACATGCAGAGCACAGAGACAACTGAGTTGGAGCTGGGTGAACGGAAAACGTGTGGAAAGTAACATTTTGACAAGCGACTTCCTGACAGCATCAGAAAATGTCATAAAATGTGCAGCGATCTCACCTTCATCAGAATTGCTGTCGGGTGAAGATTGTTACAGAGCTCAACCATTTATCTGTAAAACAACAGAAAGTAAGTTTTTCTTTACTGGGCAAAAGAAATAAAATCGTAAAGTATTTTAACATTTACAATTCGTATTTTTAAATGCAACATGTTACATTCAGTGACTACTCCTTCCCTCTTGGTTTGATGTGATATTCGGCGGAAACAAAACATTTTCCCAAGGGAGTAGTTATTAAATGTGTTTGTTGTATAGGATGACGGAATAACTACGGCTAATGAAACAAAACAAACTTACTACAATGAGTATCGAAATAAATTTGGTTGCGAATCAAGATATAAAACTAATTAGCTAACACAAATTAGTATTAAACGAGATATTTTTGAAGGTAACCTTAAAACTGCCTAATTTACCTTTATAACAGACTGAAATTTTGCATCTAACGTCGGACGCTGCCAAACCACAGATTTTTATTCTGCCAAGCTGAAAGTTTTTCATGCGATATTTAAAAGGTTTTATTATGTGAAAGTTTGCCGTAGTTACGAATTTTCTAAAATACCTCCCACCAAATCCCCTTAGTCACCAATCTTCACATTTCTACTGACAACTCTGGGTAATTTTCAAGAATAATAAAGAGCACATGTACAGACAACCCCAAAATATTTAATATCAGTCTCAGAGGTCTCAAAGTACTATCAAACGTGATCCAAGATATTTTTCTTCACCTGGGGCAGAGAGTCAATCTTCTTGGTAAAGTCCTTGGTGAAAATGATTTTAGCATTCCCCCGCTTCATTTCTTGTTCACAAAATCAATGTCACACTTTTACAAACACGTAAATAGCTCAAAAATCTGTCGCTCAGGTCTGTGGAGAACACTGTCTCGAAATAATTGAACGGGGCCTTAACTTAATATGATTTAAAAATCAAAGAAGCGCTACATATCCTTTGGGAAAGCCATCGCTTAATGTTGAAATTTAAAAACATTTTAATATCAGTCTGTCACTGTAAAATGCTACCTTTGTATTACAAACAATTCTATTGCCTTAGTAGCCATTAATTTTCCTACATATGCAATATCGTTATCCAGTTCATTAAAACACTGACGAAGGCAGAAGATGGTGGCGAAACACGACTTATCTTAAAGGCGAAAAAAGTAGAAATCTTGACTCAGATTCCGACTAGACTGACTTATATTGGTTTTAATTGGCAGTATTTTTCTGTTGTCTTTTTATGTAAAGTTTTAAAACGCTCGTCTCAACTGTGTGTTTACCATTCACTGATGCCATTTTCCAAAATACAGAAAGCACCTCAGTTAATTTCTGCTGCTTCAACAGTTATATTTTTATATATTTTCAACATCATCTTTACCAAACAATTAATTGAGTTGTAAATTTATCGCTGATGAAAAGACTTATTAAATTTCAGACATAGAACAAAATATTCGTATTTGCCATTGTGCATGCATAATCTCGGTACTGCACTCACTTGCAATTGGAGAAAATCTTTACAACTTGTGAATATAAATACTGTACGCGTTCACTATACAGAACCATTCATGAAGTAATCTCCATGTATACTGATCAGTGCACACTGTGACGAATCTCAACGATCCAGAGGCACCTGAACCTCCCATCTAATAACGTTAAAGCCAATAATTGTACTTCCTCCCAACGGAAAGTTCCAGCGTAGAGATTTGTACTATCGCAGTTGGTGGAGACGAGTTCAATATTTAGTAAAAGAGTTTTGTTTAGATGGCGTCGAGAATTTCTACAAAGCTCACAAGCTCATCAGAAGTGGAAAAATCAAAGCAGAAATATGTTGGTGGGAGATGTTGTTGTATTAAAGGAAGGGGACAAACAATAAGAAATGAATGGCCTATTGGAAGGGATGGAAAGGTTTTGTGCCTTGTATATTATATACATTTTCAATTCTACTCTATTTTACAGACTCATCAACAATGTGAACTAACTTAAATTTCCTTCAGATTTGCTATCTAGCTTCAAAGTAAATCGCTCGAATAACAACGTAGGGCATCTAACAAACGACTAAAATATAATGAGTTCGTCACAACTAGATACATTAAATGTGATGAAACAGTGCTCCTTTGTTTTTACTATGCACATTGCAAACGTAAAGTACAAGATTGAGTAAGGTTCCAACTAAAAAAAAATTCACTAATTTCATTTTAAGTCTGAACTTGTTGAGGCTCGTTATAACATTGTTCTTAGAAAAAATGCGTGCATTGTCACAAACAACGTCACTCTTTCGTTTGCTCGTTTCGTAAATATCAAACCATATTCACTTCCACTTCGGTGAATAATTGTTTATTAAAGTGGTTAGAACCTCATGAAGGATCAACTATAATTTTATACGAGGGTCTGAATGGCGTTAACCGATTAGCGACAAACGGCAAAAAATATTACTGACTACCGACAAAACGAGAAAAAATTCACCGACTAACGACAAATAAAATCTAACCGACAACCGACATGGTCAGACGTTATAGGAATGTTTGAATTCAGAAAGAACAGGATTTTAAATTTATTTCTTGCTCAAGAAATGTTCACATCCTTTAGTGGCCTCTATTTCACTAGTAGTAACTCCAATTTACTGAAGGCTCCGGTTAAATCAGATACAAACAAGCAGAAATCGATAAATGCCTCTAAGAAGAAAGATAACGAGTCAAAAGTGAGAAAGAAACGGAAATCGCGAAAAGAAGCAAAAGAAGATGAAAATTTGGCAAAGAGAATAATGATTGAAGGAGGTGACATCGATAGAAACGAAAGACAACAAGAAGACCTTCGAAAGTTTTAAGACGGTAGGGCTGAATTAGCACTTTTTAGTTCCTTTTCTTAATTTTCAAGGCTAAATGTCATAAATTCCACTATATTTGAAATTCGATGTTTAGGCTACTTAACAGGTTTATCATCAAAATTTTATCAAAATTCGGTGAGGGAGGGCACTTTTTTTTTCTTTTGAGGGTTAATGCTTTTGCGGACTGCTGAGTTAGTTCGGGAATAAATATGCACCACCAATTACCAAACTAAGTTGGACAAAGTGATATTTCTAAGGTGGAGTTTAAATGGTTAAACGAGTGTGAAAGAAAAGGAATCAAGTGTCGTCATGCTGCCGGCCGAATAGTTCGTCAATCTATTAATTTTTATGCAACATGGAAAATATTTCTTGACTTTTTCGTCATATATTTTTTAATTAAAAAATAATTTAAAAATAGGCAATTCTCTGGCAAAAATCAATGCGCTCGGTGATAATAAACAGGGTTTTTTTTTTAAAGTGGCGTTATAAACATTACAACTAAACACGCTCATTTCGTGCGTTTGCTATGTAAAGATAGTTTTTTTTTAATATGCAGCTAAAAACTGTATTTATATTATCAATTTGATGAGCATTGTGACGAATTCTGCCCACTAGAATAACGAATTTGGTGGTCCAAATTCACTGCTTATCCAGCCAGTATGGTAAATCTTTTGTCTATCACTCTACTTGGCCAATGCGCATTCTTCTCAGGAGCCTCGAACCAAGGTGGGCTGAACAAATGTGAACTTAGAACAAAGACGGCGAGAGAAGCTGTATGCAACTCATGTCGTCCTTGCTCTGAGATAAACCGAGTTTGCACCTTGAACGGGAAGGTAGTTTACACAGATACAAAGGCGGGAAAGGTTATGCAATAATGATAATTCGGTTAGAGCTTTGGCAGGAAGTTGCAACAACAATTCTTACGATGGGACACAAGATTCTTGCTCATTCAAACAAATTGAGGAAATATGCTCTGTAGAAAAGACTTTGTTTGTTACAGATGTTTCTGCAGGAAAACTGAAGATAGTGACAAGTCTCTCAGAAACGATATCTTTTCTGGGGAATCTTGTTTCCCTTTACGATACCTTTAGAATTCATTCTAAGGGTATGAAACCTGACGGAGTGTCTTTGAAACAAGCAAAAGAGAATATTACAAAGATCAACAACTATATAAAAGACACTGTGAGGAAGGTTAAAGAACGCTACCAGTTGAGCAAGGCGTCTGCAACCAATGGTCCACAGGGAACTGTATCGCAGAAGACGCAAGTATCTGTATCTTTGCTTAAAAAGGGGATAGACAGACTATAGAACGTGGTGGAAATTAACCCCCAATTTGTAGATGATTTGCTGCTCGAAACGTTGCTCACAACAGCAGTGGAAAATTTGCACCCTGTCTCGTACTTTAAACATGATACATTTACGGCACTTACATATGCAAAGGATTTTGGAACAATTTGCAAGGAATCTATGAAGCGCACATGTAGGTGGACTGCAAAGTAATACACGCATGACAAATCCTACTATCCGGTCCATCAATCTGCTATGCCCCTTTCTGCTATAGCTATACGATGACACCTTTGTCAAAAGAGGACGTATCACCAGGTATGGAAGGAGAAATCAAAGAGTGGCTTGAGAGTTATAGGCCAGTGCGCCAACGGACGGTTAGGAGTGAGACTTACTGCCAGCTGTCTACACTGTCTATCGCACCGACAACAAGCCTGAAGAGAGACTTCGAGATCTTGAAGATATCCTGATATCCTGGACCTGCGATTTCCCTGTAACAGATCGCCCCCTCCTGTAAAGATAGCGTAAAGGAAAGTACCTTAGGTGCCTCTGATGTTGTTAACTGCCCATTATGTTTGGAAGTGAAGAAACAGTGTGTGGTGTGTTTTAAGGAGGAAAGGGGTCGCAAGTTAGTGTACTCCTCATGCAGTGCACCTCAGTGTGCAGCGCTACACATGCACAGTACAAAGGAACGAAACTGTTAACAGGTGTTTCATAGCCGGCAGTTTCAACGCCAACATTTATAATTTTAGTATGTAATAATTTATTATGTTGTGCTTTTTTAAAAAACACAAAAAACTATAAATAATTTATTTTAGCAGTATTTTTATTATGTCAGCTGTATGTACTAAACTTGTGTTATTGAAAAATAAAAAAAATACAAAAAAGAATTTAAGTTATCATTATCTTAGCATTATTTACAAACATATATCAATGTGTGTTGTTAAGTAGCAGATGGAAAGAATAAGCAATTGCCAGAAAAAAATGGTATATATGCCCCGAGCGGGAATCGAACCCACATCTCCCTGATCACTAGTCGGGCGTGCTAACCACTACACTATC
>JAOTRI020022478.1:0-18552 GCA_028564885.2 Zoanthus sanctaehelenae | reverse complement strand
TTTACATTTTTATTACCAAATTGTTTCTTTAGAAACACCGACGCAGCTCAAACTAGCTTACCGCTAGTTATTTTTCTCTTTTGAATACCTTCATGTTTGGAAGAAGAACTTTGGCTGCTCGGAATTTCCCATCACTGCTTGAAATCAGCTCTGTAATTTTTCCCATTTACCAGACCCCACGCGGTAAATCTTCTTCTAAAAGCACTACATGCACTTCCCATCTGGGCACTTCGGTGCTTGAATTCAGGGACCCTTTACATGTGTTTGTCCTCTTTCTCGAAGATTAAGTAAGTAGTCATCTTTCCAAACTCGCCAATGTGAAGTCAGACCTTTACTCCATATTTCTAGTAGTTCGTCAGTTGAGCTCTTCTTTCCATAGTCTGGATCATTTGAATTATTGATCTAAATTATTGGAGCCCCAGACTTAGCAGTGAGATTAAGAAAGTCGGCTAGGGTGAGTGAGAACCCAGAATCAAAGTCCTCACCGACGTAAACAAGTGGACAAGATATAATAACAGCCTCTGCCTCTGTTAGAAAGATTTCAGGTTTCTTTTCAGTCAGGCAAATTTTGCCAATTGATTTTTTAAGAGCACTCTTTACGGTGTCAACTAGTCTCTCATAAAACCCTCCCATCCAAGGGGCCAGTTCCACTATAAAATTCCATTCAAATCCTTGGTTGGCAGTGTAACTTTGCACTTCATGATTTGAAATTGTTTCCTTCCAGGCTTTATCAATAACAGCTTTTGCGAGCTTAAATTGTGGAGCATTATCCAGGAGTGATCTGTCTAGGTTTCATCGTCTGAGTGCAAGCCAAAACTGCCCAGCAGTGATGTCTTTTATCAGTTCTAAATGGATGGCTGTGACTGTGACACAGGTAAAGAGACACACCCAAACCATTTTTCAACTTGGATGTATAGGGGGCCAAAACAATCTAATCCAGTATATGCAACTTTCTTCCTTGGCCACGGAGACATTGATGGAAGTTTGGAAGGGTCAGCCTTGAAATCGTTTACAGATACCACAGCCATGAATTGCTTTCTTTACTTCTACTATTTTTCGAGGAATCCAATATTCATTTCTGAGTTGAGCTAACGTATGATACACTCCGGAATGAAAACGTTTCTGATGGTGTTCCTTAACGAGTAGTGAAGTGAAATGACTCTTTTTGGGAAGAATTATTGGATATACTGCATCATTAGGGATTTGAGCATGAATCATTCTTCCATGGCAACGAATTAGACCATCCTCATGAAGTTGAATGTCAAGTTGATTTTTGAGATCCTTTTTGTTTACAGTTTTACTAGTGATGTTAAATGCTGCTGGGAAGTTATTCTTCTGGATGAATTTGATCCACAGAATTTTTGCTTCCTTGAGTTCAATAACTTTTAATTCTCCAGTTTGGACTTTCTTTTGAAGAAATGTTAAAAGCCTTACAGTAATTCGAAAATGTAGAAGAAGGGAGAAGTATTTCTTTTCATCCATTCCAATAGGGGTGGCCATAGTAGTTGATTTATCCTTGTTTTCAACCCTGATCTCAGTGGTGTTTTCTCCAGTTACGTTAGAGATTTCATAGAAGGTTTTTGGGCCCTTTGTTTCACTTTCAATCTTTTCCAAAATCTCTTTAGTAATTACTGGTATATACCAAGTTGGCCATGTTTTCTCACTTTTCTGAAGCCATTTTGGCCCGTGCCACCAAAGTTCACATTTGTTCACATCTTGCGCTGTTACCCCTTTAGATGCTACGTCCGCAGGATTTTGACCGGTGACAATATAACGGAAACTTACGTCCTTTGTTTTAGTAATCTCCTTGACTCGATTATGAACAAAAGTTGTTAAACGCTTCTTGCTCATAATCCAGTGATGGACACATTGTCTGTCCAAAGGAATTTCTTTTCCACAGGGAGTTGAAGTTGTTCTTGTACAAAGTATGAGAACACCAATTCTCTTTTTGAGGAACATTCTGTTGGTTTTGAACCTTTGACTGTTAGTTGATCAGCAACAGTGTTCCGGAGTACTTCAAGGACTTTGGTTATGATTTCCTTTACTCTGTCCTGCTCTGGGATTGACTTCAGAAATTCTTTTGAGTTCGACCCCCATTCTCGCGGATTCATGGATGATTCTCAAAACACTTTCTACGATTCTAAATAAAACGTCTTGAATTGACTCCAGTCAAAAGATTGTCCACATACACGTGTTTCATAATCTTCGTAGAAGTAGGAGTTGAAATTTGTTCTAAGTGGTGGAGAATGGTGGCACCAAGTAGAAAGGGACTTGAAATGACTCCAAATGGTACTCTTGTAAATTGATAAAGTTGCAGATTGCCGTTGGTCAGTGGCTTAGTAGGATCTTTGAGCCACAGAAACCTAGTCACATCTCGGTCTGCAGGTTGGAGACCTACTTGCAGAAAGGCCTTTTCAATATCTGCTGTTAGCGCAACTTTGTGAAACCTGAATCGTGGTAAAAGGTCACAGAGATCTTCTAAGATGACAGGACCACGGACTTTAGTTGTTTTTCGATAAGGGGTAATCACAGCATGGTGTGGAACGTAGTGTTTTTTAAATCCCTCTTCAGTTTTATCGTTCTCTTCCTCGATGATTTCTTTTTTGGAGTTGGTCTTTGGTGATGCTGTCACACTTCTGAAGTAATTTGCGTTTTTCTTGAATTAGGTTCAGTAGGGAGTTTAGTCTACCAAGAGCAAATAGGTATTTGTGAGGGAGTTGAGGATTTGCTTTTTTCCATGGCCAAGTAACTTCATCTCCCATTTGTCTTCCTAACAGTGTCGTAGAAGTTTTGAATGGCTTGATCATCATCACAGTAATTGGATCTATGATTCGTATAGTTTCCAGTTTCCAAAATTCGTCTAAAAATGGTTTGATGAAGACATCTAAGTTTTCCGGGACGAAGTATTGCGGATATTGTTGACACTAATGACCACCCATAAGCAACATTGAAACTTCTGCCGTTTTTCTTTTTTCAATTGGAGGTCTACCGGAGGGGATCCAACCCAATTGAGAAGCAAGCAAGAAGAGACCAATACTCAACTGGAGCTTATTTACTAAATCCCCACTTATGTAAGTTCTCCGGCTTCCACAATCCAGTAAGAGTGGGGTAGATTACTTCTTTGAAGTATTGAGGCTCACAAAATCCTCCAGTGCAGTCTGCATTATAGCTTGCTCTCCAAAAACTAATAATGAACTCACAGTTTCGGGGGTCAGTAAACATAGCCACAAAAAAATAAAGTGGCGACTTTACTTCACTCTCTTAAATATGAAAAGAACATAGTAATTTGGAAAGTTAATTACCAGGTCAATACCGTAGCTTGCAAATTTCGAACTAACCAATCAGATTGCACGAAATTAGTTAGTTAAGGAATGGAAAGTAAGCGGATTGATAAAAATACGTGAAAAGTTGTGTCTTCTGCAACAAAAGTGTTAGTAGAAAATTAAAAACAACATGTGCTAACAAAGTACAAGCCTATTCTAATATTGTACCAAACAGTAAATGGGGGAAACAAAATTATATAATTACAGTAATAAGAATCAAATTGATTGAAAACTACTTTAGCTAGCGTAAAAGGACAGTTTCACAATTCAGTAATTGGAAGCTCATAAGCTTCATTTGAAAAACGTTTACTCCCCAATCAAAAATTATTGGAAAACCTTTTGAAAAGTAAACTGTTTGTCTTGAGACTGGCTAGTAATCGAGGTTTTTCATTTCAAACGTAGCCTAAATGACTAAAACATGCAAATAAACAGTTTAGTTACGTAAAACAACAACTATGCCATATGTTTTCTGCAACCTACAAGCACCTAAGAAAACCTATTTATTTAGGTAAAATACAAATGTAAGAACAAAAACCAAAAAAAAAACAATACCATGATGATCACAGATTGACGAGCGTCTAGGAACTAAACTTGCCGATTCAGACGAGGAAGTAGCGCCAAGAGTTTCTTTATGAAGTGACGACTTAACTTCATTTCCTTAAATGTAAACGCATATTACGTTCTTTTAGTAATATTAACAAATTCGGATTAAACAAGAAAGGTATGAGCAGAAAAAAACTTAATAGCACCTAAACCTTCATTTGGGGAATACAGAAAATACTTACATTTTGTAAGTTTTACAAAAATTAACAAATTAATATCATGCTTGCATAAAATACTCGATTATGATGATTGGCTTACGAGCATATGCATGGAATCTTTTCTCAATCCGTGCAATTATAACTAATACAACTGGTGCTATTATTATTTGCACGGATCTATCGGAGAAGTCTTTGCGGAGTATATATATTTTCCAGCGCAAAGTGATTTTTATTTTAAAGTGCTACTGTCCCCAAAGATTCATAGTCCAAATTTAACAAAAAACTGTTGGTTTAGAGTATCAATAAGTAGAAAATAACTTTTTACCTCATTGGAATCGCTTTTATCGAACACAAACATGGCTATTTTGGTCTCGTTATTGTTCCACTGTCGATCCTCAATTAAATATGCATATGACGTCACAAGGTTAATGCATAAAGCTGACTAGCTCAGTAAAGTTCAAGAAGCGTGGGAACATGGTCAGGAAAAAGCAAGACTTGCATGGCCAGTCCCATTTGAGAAAACTGTAAAAGAAACAGTTAATACTCTTTCGGTTTTTATGCATATTTTCCAAACGATAAAAATGTTATTCAGAAATTGGTGAAGTTCGTTCAAATACGAAGATCAGATTACCAGTCAAATGACAACAATCCGCTTTAGCTAAATGAATTTTGAAAGCAACTATAACTAACTTCTCTTTCAACTGATGATAGTGAGAGCAGTTCAAGTGATGGTAAACGCCGGGAATAAGAATGATCTATATATTCGTTAACGGATCAATTCCAAGTTACTCACTGCCCATTATGATGACTGAAAAGAAACCCAGCGAACGCGATCGCAGCCAAAAGCAGCAAGTACCAAAATAATCTTGTGATGTTTATGGAGAAAAAAACTAGAGTTTTCCTATATCGAGCTGTAATAAAAGCGATATGAATAAATGCATAGTACAAAGCGCTTTATAGCTTTTCTTTGAATAAAATCTTAGAGTGCGTCAAAACACCGAAAATAAAGAGCAAACACGATCACAGGAAGATAAAGAACATGTTATTAGCATTGTCTGAACTACATGCAACGACATTGATTGGACCAGTATTATCTGCATTAAGTTGCCTTTTTTATTTTTGAAACAATCCCAGGGTTACGAAGTTCCAGCGTGAAGCAGCGCTATCTCAGATGATGAATTTCACAGATAGCAATGTTCATAAAAGCGAGATCAAATAATCCAACTAGCTTTTCAACCAGGACAAGTTGTATTGATGAGTTTGTCCAATTATAAACAGACAGTTGGGCGGATAAATAAATACAACTTTTATAAATAATATTATGTAGAGTCTTAGTGTGACCGACCGAATACGAGACAATTCTCCACTTCAAGCAATGTTTATTTGTAAATATCAAACGAGGGCGACAAGCGGCAAACCGGGCTCTAGAGTTATCCGATAAATTAATTTTCTTTAATCCGGATTTCAATTTCGACAGACAACACTAAATCAACTGGCGAGCGTGACGCCAAGTAAAAGATCAGACCGCATGGTCTTCATGATTGACAGATACAAAAAATCACTGCTGTCATTGGCTAAGTTTTTTAAAAAGGAAATGAAAACTAACAATAGGCAACCGGAAACAGACGAGAATGATGGGTCCCAGACCCCTCTGTATGAGACTGACAAACTGAGGCAGTTTCCAGCCTCATACTAAAGATTTCCGAAGAATAACAAAACACAATCTGGCCACATTGTTTTATAATTATTCAACTGTACTGTAACAATGTTTACAACACATACATGTTTATTTAGAGAGAACATCTTTATTGACTTCATACAAATTATTTTAATGATCTACTTTAAAGAAATTGAGTTTTTTATACTTGAATACAAGTAGCTGAATATATAAATCCGATTACAGATTTTCAAATTGATTCATTGATTTTTTAATAAAAGTCTGCTCCTTGTGATCAGAATTGATCACTTTTATCAGGCATGCTACAATGTTAGAGCAATACTCTTTTTTGGTGTTGTAAGGCAAGGTGTCAAAAAGTAACGACAATTTTAGAGCCATCTTAAATAGAACACAACTGTACCATTTGTTACAAAATGTGATGTGATGTCAACTATCAGAAACTATATGCTGGGAAAATGGCAGAAGAGAATATTTAAATTTTTACACAACTTATTGGCTGGTTTATAATTTTTAAACTTCCATACTCTTAACTTCCGACTAAATGTACATGTACGTTTATTCTTTTTTTGGAGTAAAATTTCAGGACTGTATGATTATTAGTTTTCAGATGTTTCCATCCTATACGAACCTTGTTTGGGCCTATATAACTATTTTAAAAATCCAGCGATTTTGTCAGTAGCTCTACTAAAGAATAAAGTATTGAAAAAAATCTACTGTCTGGTTTAAAATATCAAAGCTGAAAGTATGTTTATTTCATGGAGAATGCTCTGGTTCGAACTTTTTTCATTTGTACCCAGTGCCCAAAGCTCAGGACTAAATGTACAAATATAGAAATAGTATATGTAGAGCTGTCTATCTTAAACTGCTAAACTGCCCTGTACTACTGTCAATATTTCAAGATGTTTCCACCCTATACTATTATTATGCCCTACATACTACTATTAAGTTATTCATACACATTGTCTACCCTATACTACTATTTTGCCCTGTATGTTTATTCGGAAGTTAAGAGTAGTTCCTTAAAAAAACAATGATAGAGGTCACATTCTGAAGTTACTCTTTAGGTACATAAATGCTGCAGCACAATTTTTTGGTTCAGTCTGAGAGGGGTTTGGGATGACTCGTTCACACTCTCTCCTAAATTCTGGCTCAAGAAAGTCATCATCTATTCCCAATACCCCTGATACAATGGCAGCTTCCTCTAGCTGATCATCGGTTAGTTGCAGACCTATTATAAATGTAAAAACAATTAAGTGAGTTTGAAGTGAGTAGTAAAATTTTATCAACCCACTTGAAGAGGTGATCAGCACTAATACTTCTTGTTTTTAATACTAAGCTAAAAGATTCCAAAAAGTGATCATTAGTATGGCCGCAGAAAATTAATATTTCATAAATATTTACCTAGGGATTGGTTATGATATTCAGCCATTGCCTGATTACGTCACTTGTTACAAAATAAACTGGTTCAACAATCATTTGTATGCTGCATACTCCTTAGTTATTTAAATCAAATTCAAAACAAAGTTAGTTGTTGCAACTGGCATTTTATGATGCAGCAGTAAGTTAGAGTAACTTTTACTTACCACATTCTTCCAACTCATAACTTTCTGGGAAAACATGTATATGGTCTGGAATACCATCTGGTAAAACAGTATCTTTCTGAGCACGAATTTTGTGGGTATTCCACACAGAATTTTTGAAATTAAAACATCTAATTCCTTCTGGAGAAGTGGGATCATCAGATAAGACAGGAGCATCCTATTTGAGATAACACATCATTGATGAGTTTACTTTACAACTATTATTTCTACATAAATTTGTTGTAAATTTGATATTATCACTCTGCCAACCATACTGCCATTATTTTCTAAGAATAAATACCATAAAATTCTATTTTTGGTCAAAGGGCCTTTCACCAAATTTTTCTTGCAGAAGGAAGGGGGAGGCTTATACATGGACAAAATTATTATTTGCATTCGGAAAACACTAATTTTTGTTCAAACAATTGCAATTTGTTGAGATTTTCTGCTTACAACCTCTTTATTATCGATTTTTTAATTTTTTTATTTTTTAAATAATATATTTACAACAATACCACTGACACTGAGGAAGGGAGGGGGTTTGGGGGGCTAGTACATAGATGGAGTTTTCCGTTTCAAAAGTTGGTTCCTAAACACCCTGGGGCTTATATGTGGTTGGGCTTAATTATTATTGGAATCTTACGGTTATATTAATACTGTACAAAAACATTGTTTGGAAATTATTCATTCTTGAAATTATATAAGCTAATATTTGATCCCAGCGTTTCCCTGGACTGATGAAGATGCCTAGGATGATGAATTGATATAGATGCAAGTTTAAATGTGATTTACTAATAGTGATTTGCACAAACCTGTCTTTGTTGTCATGAGGATCATAGTAACCATGATCCTTCAAGAGCATAAGGTATTCCTTGAAATACTTCTCCAGCCGTTCATACAATTCCTTCCACCACCGTTCAATCTGAAAAGGGCAAATATGTGTATGTGAAAACTAGTTTACAACTTTCAAGAACCCAACCACTTAATACTGATGTCAGGTTAGCATAGCAGGATCAAAGAGATAACTTATCTTAACAGGCTCATAGCGTGGAAATGTTGTAAATTTAGGTTCTATAAAGTGCCATTTCCTTTCCGACATTTCAGGGCTGGGATGCAAATGCACATGCTTGCTTATCCAGCCAACTAATGCTAGTGTGCCACAACAAGGACGGAAAGCAAGACAAATATCAAGTTTTCTATCCAAAAGATTAGAACTTCTCATTATAGTGCCAAACTGTTTTAGCTTCCTCTGAGAATCCTGACAAAGGAGTTACTTGTCCTTGAAATTGACTGGTCAGAGCTGCTTTAATTGTTTTGTTGCAGGTAAAACACCAGAAGTACATTGCATTGATAAACATTCTCAAACCATATGTGTACAGCACTAGTCAAAGTCAGTGTTATTTCATGATCATAACTGCTTGTTTGGTATCACCCTCGGTCTGCATTTACCTCATTCACGGTTTATGAGAATAAAAAAACTATGATGATTTGGAATTGAAAACCTAACATTTTATCGAAAAGTTTGCCATTTTTGAAATAATTTTATATGAAAACGCATTTACTGACAATTAATTTTCAAAATGTTTTGGACAATATATCCCTAGAGTTCTTGTAATTGCAGTGCACACAAGGACCTATCCCTATACCATCTGTTTGAAACCCATACCCATAAGCCCCAGCATTGAATACAAAAATCTAGATTAGATGTAGGAATGCATACAGATTAGCTATGTACAGAATACCCCACCACTGCCGTTAATGTAATTCCACACATTTGTTTTTAAAGAACAATCAATGCACAGAATTATATTAACATATAGTTATGCCCTTCCTTACTTGATTAGATGTTGATGGACCATAAAGAACTACATCGGTTGGGTCAAGTCCATCAGCATCATCATAATTTCTTCTTAAAAAGGCATGAATTGTTGCCATAATCCCGGTTTCTGTGCCTTTGTCAATTCTTATCATATCTGGAAGGATCTTTGTTTCCATTAAATGTTCTAAATACCACCGCCCGATAATCATCGGGTCAAAATTAGTGTTCCAAATTCGAAGCCACATTATTTTTCTGCTGGCTGTATCAATGCATCCGTAGATGGCTAAAGGGAATGTACTGTTTTGGTAACCCATCAACTTGTCGTGGCCATCAAATGAGTGTATCCAGTTTGGACCCTTCGAGCTAAAGTTACCCTTTCTCTTAGGTTTCTTTGAACCGACACTACCTCGTGCCTTCAGACCTTCTGGATCCAATTCCTTCATGGCCTCATAGACTTCTTCCCTACTTGAATACAAACCGTACTCTTGTCGC
The DNA here is from genome assembly GCA_028564885.2 of Zoanthus sanctaehelenae. Lineage (NCBI taxonomy): Eukaryota > Metazoa > Cnidaria > Anthozoa > Zoantharia > Zoanthidae > Zoanthus > Zoanthus sanctaehelenae. The sequence continues at coordinate 8,899 of JAOTRI020022478.1, read as the reverse complement.
ACCTTTTTGTGCATAGCGCGGTATCCTAGAAGTTTACCGGGGCCATCTAATTCTTTCTCAAGGGCATCCCTCACTGCTTCTGCAGAAGAACCTCTGTTGTAATATATTTCAAAATATCGTAAACAACGATTAAGGGAAGTAAGGCTCCACTGATACTCTGAAAAATCTCTCCTCATAAAGTCAAGAAGTTCTGACCGTTTTAGGCCTTGCAAAACATGTGTTTGCAGAGCTTCTCGTAACTTTCTATCGCTCTTCCAAAGGAGCCGAATCCGCCATCTTGGAAGCTCATCAAAACCCTGTCCCAGGCTCTCGAGGACACAATCAAACAGTTTCTTACCGGGGGAGGGGTGACACTTTTCGGCCATGGTGACACTCTTGGGCCACGAAAAATTCCATTTTATTTTTGATTTAAAACTTCAAAACAAAATCATTATCTTTTATTTTCAATTTTTTTGGAAAAGAAAATGACTTAGCTTTGTATTTCATTCAAACACAATTTGATTTCATCATAAAATCAATTCGCAAATAAATAACAATAAAAAAAATTAAAAAAAAATTATTCACAAACAAAAAAAAATTTAATGGGTGGCACTGCTGGGCCACCATACACCACTACGAAGCTGCGTTTTCTTATTTGAAACCAACAAAATAACGAAATGTAAAACTGTAGTGATACCAAGGGATATGGAGATTTATTCGCGGAAATTTTGGTTGTCATGGTAACGCATCAGCTGATCGTGGGAAAAGTTAGGAATCAATCAGAATCGAGTGGGAATCACGTGAAGATGACGTTACTGTTGTCCTAGGGGCAAGCAAACAAACGCGTGTGTGGCAAGTGCTCCTGTGAGCACAATGACGTCATCTTTGAAAAAGTGTATAAAACCTGTGAAAAGCAAACAAAAATCATTTTAGTTTAGAGATGACTACGTGGCGGAGGTTGTGTGAGCAACCGCAACTAAATGCGTTGCCGGAAGAGCAGACGAAAGAGCAAGAGGATTTGCTGGATTATTTGCGCCTATGGGATCCACAGGATGGAGAAGAATTATTTGGTAGAATGTTAGCTCACCCTGACGAAGAGACGCGCTTCCAAGTCCGTTCCCAAATCAGCTGGCAGACTTGTCGTGAAGCCGAAAATTTTGATTTGCTGCTGTACTACATAGTAGATATATGGCATGAAGTTAAACAAGTGGAGGAAAAAGACATGAATGAAAAGTTCAAGACCCTAGATGAAGTCATAGACTGGTCTAATAAACACCATTGCAAGAATTATAATAATTTCTGAGAGCCAAGAGACTAAAATGAAATAAAAACAATTTAATATGTATTTACAATATATGTACAAAATAACAAATGTTTATGTACAATAAAACATTTATATACAATGTTTGTGTCCATTAGGTGAGCAGGAGATCTAACAGTTCTGGATTTACGTGATTGTAGCCATAAGGATAGGTGACGAACGGATCTTGATGGTTGGAAGGTGGAAAGAAGTGCTTGTTGGCGACAAGACGATAGGTCTTGTGGCGAGGTACTGTAAACAGTTCGTAGCTTTTGCTGTCGCGCACGATCTTGGTAGGTTCGTTCACAGGAATAGTGCGCAAGTGACCGTCGTTGAGAGGTCGCAACACTTCATTCTTGACGTTATTCAACATGATGTCGAAATTGAGTTGTCGCGATCCTTCTCGGTTCAGTGTGAAACCACGCACTTTGGTTTCTATCTTGCCACTCTCAGTTCGGTAGCCATAGTTTTTTGGGCCGCAAAAACAGAATTCCACGATGTGATCTCCATCCAGTTCGTCCTTGAATTCCCCGAGATACTTTCCTAAAGGGGGTTGATAGCTTGCGTCTTGGGTAAAGATAATAGAATCCGTGTCGTAGTACACTACTCGTTTGTCGAGAAACTCTAGTTCCTCGTACAACTTGAGGCGAGCCTAATAGGTGGTAAAACACGCCTCGAAAATATTGAGGTTTGGCGAGACGTCGATCATGGGATCGTGGATCTTGTAGTGGACCTCGACGCGTTTGTTGGTGACGGGCCAGAAAAGCATGCAAGGCACGAGGATTGGTGAATTCCTCCATGTGGGTTTTGTCAAGACGTTGTCCAAATTTTCCCCACATGGAATTGAGCATCACTTTGGCAACAGTTCGTTTGCCAAGATTCTTACGGATGCTGTCGAAATCTAACTCGATGCCTTCGTGTTCCTCGTAGTCGGTGATGTATTGGTTTTGTCGAGCGTCGGTTGTACAATCACGAGGAAAACCACTAGGTTCCACTTTGATCCGCAGCCACGTGTCCACGTAGTCTTTGAACAACCCCTCTTTATGGTGTTCGAAATGCAATACTTCGTGAATGTATTCCAGAGTATAACCTTTTTTGTGTGCTTTTTGAAGTTCGGGGGTGAACCACGTGCCGGTCAGTTGACGTTGACTGGGTGTATAGTCGCAGATCCAGGTTATGTCGATTTGGGGACGGTCAATGTTTTCCTCGGCACAAGTTCGACGCAGGGGGAACACAAATCTGTTCCCACGCCGGTAAGGTAGTACTGGATGGAGGAGGTTGGAGGGAGGTAACACCGTACACTTAGCAATGCCGAAGTAAGGTGATAAGTTGCAAGGGTTCGCAGGACGGTAGATGAAGGTAGGATGTTTGATGGGATAACGACCGTACTTGTTGACCCAAGGATAGAGCGATGTGAAGTCGTAATAGGAAAGACGTTGGTCATCACGAGGGTTGACGTAGAGTCGTACGGCTTTTGTTCTCCCCCTGAAGAAAGTGTCTCTAGGATTTAACGTAGACTACAAGTTGTAGGTTTGGATGGCAGTGGCCATTTCTGGAGAGTGTTTCTTTAGCCGAGTCCATTGGTGTTCCCAGAGGACGACGAGGTTGTAATTTAAGGCACGTAATCGAGTCTCCCGATTTTTGGTGGCACGGTACACTTTTTCGAACGTACGACCAGGTAATTGTTGGTGCTGTTTGTTGCGGGCCTGTGGATAACATTCTGTGCACCAGTGGTAAAAACACCAGTAAAATTCGTAAACGGTTTGAGTTTGAGAGTCGTAACCGTCTACGTGGTAGGTCTCATTACTGCCCGGATGCCATACTCACCATCGTTGCTAGCGTGTTGGAGTGGACGCCCTAGTTGTGTGCTCTGCCGTTCGAGCCATTCGAGGGCGAACAAGGATAGATTGGTGTTGGGACGCCATCCCGTCACAAGTTCAGAGGCAATGGTCTGGCGTTTCAGTCGTGATTTCCGAAGGTCACGCGAGCATGCCGAAGCGATGGTCGTATGTTGGAAAGGATCGAAGCCAGCCAAATCTTCGTCCAGTTTGCAGCAGTCCTCTAACACTTGGCTGAAATCAAATTGATAGTCTTCCTATTGCAATGTTTCCGTGTACCATCGTTCAACGTCTTTGTACCGATCGTTGGACATGGTGTCTGGCCCGTAAAAATGTTTTGCCGGTAAAGGACCACAAAAAGCCTGGTTGGCTGACGTATTAAAGAAGTGGGGAAAATATCCCTTCTTCAAGTTTAAGGTGGCATCATTTTCATGGAATCCAAAAGTACTGGTGAAACTTGACAAAGGCATGGTTAGAAAAGACATGGAATCGATGAAGCGGAGACGTTCATGATCCGTATTTCCGATTTTCAGCTCTAACGACTTACCACCATTACGGATTTGAGTTAGATCACGTGCTTTGCGGTGCTACTTTTGTTTCACGAAGTAGCTGTCGTAACCCTGAAAGTTATGAGCTAGGACCGTGATTGTACGTTTGCATGGGTGCTCGAGTGTCATCATCATCGTCGTCGATTTCCTCTTCTTTATCATGTAGTAGAGTATCTAACCATGCTACAAAGTTTTTTATACAATTCGCACCGTACCATTTTTGCAAGTGTCTGTAGCGGCTACAACCAGATTTGGAACGTGGCGCAGAACAGTACCGTCTTCTTTCACCTCTTGCATTGTCTCAATGTCAAAATAGACACTGAGTAGTTCCGTTTCTTCCTCGGTGGTGGTAGCAGATCGTCGAGGCGGACTTGGTCGATTGGGATCGTAACCACAGGCATGTGCACGTCCTTCGGCGTGTTGAAGGCGTCGTTCGTGGCGCCTCTCCCGACGTTCATTCATTTCCTCTTCTGTTTGGATGTAACATCGATGGGTTGTGAGACTGACGTAATCCAAACAGGAAGGACATTCGTCGTGGTAGCACTTGTGTTGAGGCTGATGGTGGTCACGTTCACGCTGTACCGTGCTGCAAACAGATAGGTGCGTGGCGTCTGTCGTGAGACCCTGGTAGGTTTTGAGTGGATGTTGTTCTAAGCAGATAGGCCCGTAGAACATGTTACTGCAAAAAGGACATTCTGTGCCATGAGGTAGGATGTGAGTCTGGCGGTACAGAAGGTAATCCTCGCAACTATCTTGGATAAACGCATGACAATGGTCGAGGTTTTTTGAACATTGATGGAATCCATTATCATTGTAAGGTTTTAAACACTTGAAGCAATAGAGGTTTTTGGTGAAGAAGCCTTTGACAGAGTGCAAAGCATGGTAATTCTTGACCTGGAAATGAAGGCCAAGAAGTTTGTCACAGTTACCGTAAAGAAACCCTTGGTTTCTCAATAGTCTTCCTATAAGGTTTCTTAAAACAGCAGAGCGGAGGAGGTGCTAAAGTTAGCTGTGACAAAGCATCTCTACATAACCGAAATAAAACTGTCCACAGCTCTGTGAAGTTCTATAACTTGCTATACCCAGATGGAACTGAACTTAAACAGCTGATGAGGCAAGGATACAAAATTGAACTTGGAAAGCTTTTTAACAGGTTAAAATGGTTTCTTTTTGGTTCTTCAGGGTATCTTGACTATACTTTGAAAGGCCTTAGTGATTTTATCTCTCATGGTAGTGGTAGTGAGTGTGATAGTGACAAGGATTTTGCACTGAGAACTGGCATGGGTGAACCCATACCAAGTAAAATTTTAAAGTACACGCATACCAGCTCTGTGGCTTCAAATACTGAAACTATACTAAGCGATTTGCCTGGTCCTCTTCCCACCATGATCACCACCTCCTCTGTGTCAGTTAGTATTAGTGTTCATGAATGTAATGCTAGTGGTACTGGTGTCATTAGAAGCATCATTCCAAGCCATCCCAGTGTTTCATCCAGTTTTGTTGCAGAATATCAAAATAAAGACTCTGGGTTTGAGACACTGAAAGAAATATTTCCATGACTATCTTACAGGAAGAAATACGAAGTATCCAGTGATAACCAAGACATAGAATCTGCAATTGCCGAACATCTTCAATCATACGCGTCTGCAGTTGATGTGATTGACTTTGAAAATGACATTTCCTTAAGCAATGATGGATCTGGATGTCTAAAAACTGGGTGAACTATTCCAGAAATGTAGCACTTCAGGAAATAAGATTAGGCTGAAAGTCAGAAGAAGTTGCCAATGGGAAGATACTTTGGCAAAAATGAAGAGAGTAAACCCTGACTGCTTAAATGGCATTGTAATTGTCCAGCTCATTGGAGAACCTGCAGTAAATGAGGGAGAACCATGAAAAGTGTTCTTCTTCCCGGGGGTCACCTCAAAGCGCAGACTGCAAACTGCAGACGGTGTAGACTGTGCAGACGGTGCAGACTGTGCAGACTGTGCAGACTGTCAGACTAAGTACTTTTTTCCATTTTTGTGTGTCATTTTAATTCTTTTTATTTCTGCTTTTACGGTGATCTTGATTATCAGTTTTGGGAGAATCTAGAAACTTTAATTGTTCATCTATCTTAAAACACGGGCTCACTAAAAGACACATACACGTGTTACTTTCGCGCCACTCATTATGAACGTCGGCAAGATCATGGCGAGGAAGGAAATGGAAGGTAAATGACCGAATCAATATAAACCAAAACAATATTTAAAAAGACTAATAATTGATCTTAATAAATTGTGCGGTGACCTGGGGATACCAATTCAACGTTTTGTTAGTTTTCAATGACAACGAAATGTTTACCGCATATTCTAGACTCTGCATGACTACGATCACGACCAAGTTGAAATTTACTTTTAAAATTGTCAATTTGAGCCGTTTATATAACGGTTTCCTTGTCTATTTTGTAGAGGTAATACATATTATACATATTTTTATTCATATTATATATTATTCTCTTTCAATATCGCTCGGGAATTGTCTAATTTGTGGAATTACCCGGCACTTTGTCATTTCTATGAAAATAACGTATTCTTTAGCTATATAGGCCGAAATAAAACGTTTTTACAATTATTATTAATAGAAAATCCAATGCAAAAAAATGTGATTTCCAAAATGTGTAAAATTCTGGAAATCTATAAGAGATGTATGCTGAAAAGCATGAAGATTTGATCTACCTGACCAGCTGGAGCAAAGTATTAAAATGTAAAATTGTTCTGTGATTGTAGAAGTAAACCGGAATGTTGAATATCTTTAATAAAACAGAAAACCTTTTACTTTTTTAAGATCTTATTTGCACCGAATTGTTCCGTTTGAATGGTGATTCGCACTACGCGGATAAAGTTAGGTTGTCTTGCCCGGCGACTTAACATCGCAATAAACTTTAGTCTCGACCAAATTTTTCATATCAAAACTTGCATCGCATTAAGTTTTAGAAGCTAATAAAATTGTCTTCTTTGGCAGTACAAAAATTTTAAGCGGATAACAAAAAAAATGTGAACAAAAGTATCAGTCTGCTCTGTCTGCACAGTGTACATGGTCTGCAGTCTAGGCTTTGAGGTGACCCCAATTCAAGTGATTACAATTTTAGACTATTCAATTCTTTTTGAGCCAAAAAATTTTACGAAATTGTAATGTTGGTAAAATTCTTAGAACTCGTCACCCAACACCCATATCATTCCTGGTAAGACTGAACAGAATTATTTATGACGTAATTTTTAAATTTTCATAGTTTATATGACACTGGTTTCGTCGAATTACAATAATTTTCCCAGAAATATATTTCCGCTTACTGAAGCTTAAATATTCTAAACAATCAGTCCATTAAACTTATTTGCATTTGTTCTCCATGTTTGAAAACGGCTGTGTCACCATGTTAATTTTGTTATTTCATAACTTTATCCCTACAACTGTCGACAAAATTTATTTCTGGTTTTGAAAACTCCAAACTAATCACTTTCGCTTTCAGAAGAGATAGATGGCTTGTGTAAATGACTCCGATTCGAGTGAGGTTTCTGATGATGAAATTGAGCCGAGAGAAGATTTGGAAAACGTTGATCTTAATAAGAATTATTTGAAACCGAGACCTTACCAAGTTGAGCTATTAGAAACAGCTTTACAGAAGAATGTTATTGTTTGTCTACGTACGGGAACTGGAAAGACGTTTATTAGTGTGATGTTGATCAAAGAACTGGCACATCAGATACGCAAAAGCTTCGAAGACGGAGGGAAACGAACTTTTTTCCTTGTAAATACCGGTAAGAACTAAACTGAACAATTATTTATTTCTTGTTGAAATTATAATGGAATTTTATTTTGAAATATGAATATATACGTTGCTAAGCAATTACTTTAGCGTAAACCGTGAGTTTAGTGTCAGTACAAATCAATTTCTTAAAAAAATAGTAACTTTTTCCTAAAATTGTTTAAATTCAAAGAAAAAAAATTAATTCGCTTATTTGTCTGATATCAATAAAAGTTGTCGCTATTTTCAAACAGGAATTTGCATATTACACGCTTTATATAATTTAAAAGCCTTAATTTATGATTTATAAGAACGAAGTCTCACAATGTTTCTCATATGTAAAATACGAGGCGCGTCGTTTTGCATTGCCTTCAATGATTCTTCTTGTTATGTTCTTTCTTCAATTTGAGCTGCTAAATATAACAAAGGAATAAAGAACGAATTGAGGCTGAAATCAACAAAAAATTAAGAACAAGAAACCTCTGAAAAAGTTACTGCTTCTTATAAAAAAAACTGTGCATAATAGGGGGACGTCCAGTAGTTTTCCCGCTTTTTACTAGTTTTAGATACATTTGCCGAGTTTTTGCAAGTAAAGCATTAAAACATTATCAATTAGCTATTGTGTTGGACTTTCTAAAAATGGAATTCAATCCATTCCCAGATTTCATGAACATAGGATTTACAATTGTTGTAATTTAAATTACTTTGTTTAATGGAGCGAACATTTGGGAGCGCCGAAAATGCAAAATTTCATGTCATTCAAGATAGCGATTTGGTACTTTTTCTATCGGGAATGGCGGCGTGAGAAAACACTTCAAATGCTGGTTAAGTTCTTCAAATGTTTTATTGAAACATCGAAGTAACTTACCAAAGGGAAGATAAATTCAAAAACAAGAATAAAGAATGTAAAACAAACAAGAAAGATATTTCACGTTGAGAAGAACACAAACTAAAACTCATCGTGGTCAAGGTGGGTACAGACTGATCCCAAACTAAGAGTAATTGTCGTCACGGAAGAGTGAGGATCTCCCAAGTACTCCCTACAGGTCCGAGTGAAGAAGGCGAGCTGGTAGACGGATAACACGGCCAGAGTTTGTTGTTGTAGGTCGCTGGGGCAACAATGATGGAGTGTTGACGTCTGGCATCTGTAACAACTGGTCGTGCGGTGTTGTTCCTTTTGACAAATCAAAAGTAAGTCTAGCTTATTTAAGGCAATCTACAAAGATTTCAACCGACTGTCCATCAATCACTATAGTAAAATACTTTTTTATCCTACTGACAACTTGGAATTGACCAGTGTAGGGACGAATTAGAGGTCGTTTGTTGTCACCTCGACGAATTTAAACATGAGATGCCTGACGTAGGTTCCTGGTACGTAAGGGGCCGTCGGAAAATTGATTTGTTAACGCTTAACGTCCAATGGACGTTAAGGGGGGAGGGGGGGGGGTCTGAT
>JAOTRI020022380.1:0-18554 GCA_028564885.2 Zoanthus sanctaehelenae | reverse complement strand
TTGTAAGGGACCTCGAGTCCTATTATCTCTACTCCTTGGAACCTCACCAAGTTCCTAAATGTTCATAAGACTAAGACCAAAAATATACTTTATATTTAGCTAAAAGGGAAGAAATTAAAAGGTCCGCCTTTGAGTGTTGCATATCTTATGCAAAGAAACTATATTCAAATTGTAGTTGTAGAGAGAAGCAGCTTCTCATATGCACTGTGAATCCACGCAAATTGTATGAAAAACTGACTGAGAATATCTTAAGAACACTGATTTTTGGTTCAAATTAACACAAAACAATATATACATTCAGCATTTCGTTCTGTGTCAGTTTGACATTAAACTTTCATTTTTAAAAGAACAAGTTTATTAATAGCACTCAAAATTTTTCCCTCTTTCCGTCCCAGGTTGATCAGTGTTTCATTTTGTAACCGGAACACTATAAACTGCAGCTTTCTGTGTAAAAACATATCGAGTTATTCATTTCCTTGTTTAAAAGCGTGGAGTTTAACACGTTCGTTTTAACGAATGAGTATTACGAAATTTGCCGAGGAATATTGTTCTTAAATTTTTGGCTATTTCACTTTCAGCTCCAACTTGCTTCGTTAATTTGTTCGTGTTTCTGTAAGCGGTTTAGAATAATAAAAAATATCGAAACAAAAAGGCAAAGCATTCAAAAACAATGCTGATGACAAGAATGCGTACGAACGTACTAAATGACAAGATTCAGTATATTATCAACTAGAAACCTTTTCACTTTTTTCAGCTTTAACCGACAGTCGTTCTTAATTTTTGGCCAAGCTGAGCCTCATTGTTCTTATGAAATTGTTTTTGTGTATTTAGTTTAGTCTGGTATAAATCGCACAAATCAAAATAGGCAATTTTTGGAGTCCATGAAGTGCAATATTGAGCGGTAGACATCACGTCTGTTTCATGCACGTGTTCGGCAGTCATTCTGTTTCATGAGATGACCGTAAAAGCTTCAAAGGAAGGAACAATTGTCTATCACGAATTCCTGATTTTATATTCACTTTCTGTAAACGTCAGGTGGCTTCAGAATGCACAAATAAGCAGTTTGTTTCGATTTGAAATCTGAAAATACACAAGACTGATAAAGATTTTTTTCCGCTTTTAACTTTCAGCCATGTTATTTTACCAGGCAAATTTCCATTTTTTATGAAAACATGTCATTTCAGTTTATATAACGAAACCGAAAGTTGTGTTTTTTCGAAGGTATATATATACATATACAAATTTATCATATATATTAATTTTTGTAGCTGTAATTAGAAGTTCCGCAACTGTAGAATTTATAAATTCTAAAATGGTTATCTTTTTAGAAACAGCTGCGTGGGGTTGCAGTCTTTGATGTCAAAACATTTTGGTTTTACTGCATAAACAACATGGTTGTCCCTCGTCCGTAAAACTAAGTTTAAAAATATATGTTGTACTTGTAGGCTGTAGCACTGAAAATCATTGAAGTACGTCCTCGAAGAGGATACAAATGATAATCAAGTTGAAAATCCCAGTCAAGTTATTCATGAAAAAGATTACTTCGAATTGTAATTTGTCATCTCTGTTGAGAAGAAGTATAATCTTTTTTTTATAAGAACGTCTGATTTTTCGACTGAGGCTGAACGTTTTTAAATATTTTCGGTAGACAATATAAATAATACATGTGCCGTATGTGGTACTTTTCAGTATATTTATATACATTATTTGTACATGTATTTTGTACTTTATGGAATTTTAAAATACAGTACGACTATGAAAGAAAACGTGATGTTACGTCACCAGATTGTCTCAAGAACTATACTTGAGAACTGCAATGTCGTAATTAAAAACCCTGCGATGTTAAATTGTTATCTGCAAACTTTAGACAAGAAGCCCAAGCAAATTTAAATATAACTCTGTATGAATTTTTTCGTCATATGTAAATGTTCTTCACCTTCTTCACCTCAGCATGTTCTTAACATGTTCTTAAAGTTTTGGCGATTTTCATTCTTATGTTCTTCTAAAAAATGTTCACATAAAAAATTAGAGTGTTCCTGAGATTTTGAGTCCATCTAGTTTTGAATAATATCCCATTTACACGTCTTTTTTCAAAATGATCATAAAAATTTTGACTTCAGTGACGTAACTATCCAATATTCTACTATTTATTACGTGAATTAAATAAGATACGGTTTATATAGATGACAATATCAAAGATATCGTCTATGTTAGTATATATACTCGTTATTAGAAAAATATCAAGGGAAAGAGGAAGCGAGGACGACCGAGGAAGACATGGAGATCGTAGGTTGAGGAGAGTAGGAAGGTTGATTGGAAGAAGGAGGATGCAGTGAATCGAGCGAGATGGAGAGTGGGAGAGGGAGAGATTGCTGGTAGAGTGGGGTAAATCCGGCCACCCTCGTTTACGGGGATAAAACCGAATTAAAACTGGATTGATGATGATGATAATATCGTCTGTATGTTCTGCACTGGGAACGAGATTGTCTATAATATGCACTGGAAAAGATGAAAACAAGTTCTTTGCATGTTTAATCTTTGAATGTTTAATCTTTGATCACTAAACGATTCTTTAAGTTAAAAGAAAACTGACTAGGCTTAAAGTACAAGAACAAACGACCCGCCCGCGGCCTATAATCAAATGCAGGGCTGAGCTAGCTTTCAAGTTATTTTTTTTCGTTTTTATCATTTTAATTAAAGATTTTTGAGGTTAACAATTTTTTGTCCATTGAAAGGAAGTAGTTGTTCAGATGCAATACTAACTCTCGTTTGCTTAAAAATTAATTGCATTTTTGTAAAACAAATTGGCACGCTTCTTACATAGATCAGTAAAAATGGCGAAAAATCAATTCTCGGTACTTTCACTTGCAAGTTAGTTGCAGCACAGGTTATCAAAAGCGTCTGAGTGACAAATGGACTAGAGTCCTTTGTCGAATTGTCAATCCTTACAGATCAAGTCTTTCCCAGACCATCGCATAAAGCCATCTAATCAGGAAGTTTATGGCAAATAAAGGTTGAAAATTAACTTGATATCATTACCGCTTGAAAATCTCAACTCAATAGAACTTGCACTCCGTTTTTAAAGTTTTTTTTTTGTAAGAACAATGAGGTTCAGATGGAGCGATCGAAAATTAGAAACAATTTAAGATCAAGTTCAGTCTGATGTTGATAAAGGTAACAATTTCTATAGTTGAATCGAAAAGTTTATGAGTATACTTTCGCAATGTGCAATTATAACACAGAAGCATCGTTTGCCAACAGCAACAATAACAATTTTATTAATTTCTTAAATCAATTTTAAATTTAAATACAGATAATTGCTATACCCGCAGTTTGCAAAAACAATATTCGAGGCGGGAGTAATGCGATTATATTTTTGATAACTGTATAAAATTATATCAAGATTTTATATATAATTATATATAAAAAAGAAGAACAAGATGGCAAAAAAGTATTGTGAAAAATTAAGAATACTATAACTTAAGTATCGAATTAATTTTAAAATAATATTAGATTGCTGAAACTGAAACTGCTTTGTGCGTTTAAGAATTTCATTAAAGTCGATATAATCGACGGCTATTTCCAGAATACTAAATAAGAGATTTTTAATTTGAATTTTAAACGCGGTATTTTTGTATAGGTTCTTTAGAGATACTGGAAGGCCAAATTTTTGAACCAACAGAGACAAAGAAATAATTTGTAGAAATGTACGCAGATATCCTACTGATACAATCAGCATTGTTTTTCATTGCCTTGGTTTATTGTTTTCATTTTCTGTTATTTCACATTGCTCCCAGAATTGAAATCAAATTAAGAACAAACTAATGCTGAAACAGCCACAAAAAAAAACACGAACAATGAACCTCTGCAAAATGTACTGGTTCTTGATATGAAAAGCTTGTATTCAATGAAGCAATACTCTAATGAACAGAGTAAACGAGTAAACGATTACTGTTCAATAGACTATAGTATATTTTAACAGATTATTACTGATCTTAGTTTGTAAATGTAGTACAATAGTTCGTTTAATAGGACTCTATGGGTTCATGAGAAACATGTGTGGCGTATTACTGTGGAAAAGAAAGTGTCATTAATGACACTTTGTTACTACTTGAACTATTCTTTAATTAACTTGAAAGTGTAAATACTGTAAACATTTATTGATTAACTATTTTTACCAAGCACGCTTGACGATTCGAGTGCCAGTCAAAAAATTTCAAAGTTGTTGTTTCAGAGCCTGTGGCTGTGGTGTGGAAGTTTCCGTTTTTTTTTATCAACCTTTGAAGCTGTTCCTTTTCTTGCCAAAATCAGAATTAAAAATTTTTATCATGAAATTTGACAACTTTTACTTTAGTACTTACTTACAGGAAAGCGGTTTTTATTCATTGCCCAGACAAATATTTTTTTTTGCTTCAGGCAATCTTGACATTCTGCACATTTTTGCGCGATCCATGGCCATGAAATATACAGCATGGAACATAGTAGAATTGTCGTAACATTTTCGTTTATGATTGGAATGCATATTCAATTTATGTATGCTTATGGATGTGTGAGATTAGAAATTTACATAAATCAGTTCAACTGCAAGCCAGAACGCCAATGTGGTCTTGCTTTCTAATAAACAATAACATGAAACGTCTGTTTTATTTTGAAAATATTTGCCTGAAGGGTCACGAGTAACTTTATCAGCGGCTTTTGCTTTTTACAGTTTTGAGATCAACCGATTTCAATATCTGTAGATTTAGATTTTTTCACCTAAAGTAAAATGACTGACCTGTTGACCAGGTTTGAACGATGCGCGCGCCAAATTCAACAGTTAAGGCTGTTTTATTCTAAAACTTGCTTATTTGTTTTGTCATTCGTCAAAATGAAACTATTTGATTGATGAAACAATTGCGCAGTTGTTTTCTATGTTTTAGATTGTTTTGTTGATCTAAAACACAGCCACGACGACACTAAAAATAGAAACTATATAAACTTTTTCTTTTTTCGTTTATCAGTGTATTTTATTTGTGTATTATTTGGCAGATAATCTTCATTAAAAGAATGAAGGTATTAGATCATTATCAAAACAAACACTTAATTTTCATGTTCAACCGGATATCTCGGAATAATCCTTTGAGGAGAAACTCGAGATCACGCTATTAATTGAAATATGATCGACTCTCCTACGCGTGCTTGGAACGTGTGAGATCAGCATTGACATTCATTGATAGCGAATTTTTTAAAAATTTAAAAATTTAAATTCCACTATGTAAATGAGCAAAAAATAATAAACGACTGAATTTGGGATTGAATGAATGAATAAATGAATGATTGAATGAATGAACTGTGAACATTATTTTCGGTTATTGGCGAGTGACTCAGTTTTAATTCCATCTCCATGCATTTCTATAAATTTACGGAGAATATAGAAGAGGAAATGTAACAGCATAACACGCATTTTCAGTATTTTGAAAACAGATTTTAAAATTGGTTAACGTAGCTATTTTGAAATACGGGATTTGATAAGAAACCGGTATATATTTTCTTTGACAAAATTCTTACTGTGAAAAATGATCAATCCTCAGGAAAATATAGTTTTCCATGCCCTGTAAACATAATTATCGAAAAAGATATATTATTGCCAACTCTACTCAATCATATCCGTCTCCCTTCAACCATATTCAACTTAGTCTTAGAATTCCAGTAGTTTGCGGTGTTGTGTTCAATTTCACATTTTTTCAAACATTTAGATCTTTATTAACTTTTGTTCGTTCGGTACTGGACTTAAATTTTCTCCAGACATTAAACTTTATTGTTGCTTGAAGTTCAATCTTCCTTAATGCCTTCTGCTCTATTTTCGTTTCTTAGTACTAAGTTTTAAAATTTATTAGATGAAATATCGAATTTTACTTTATTTTTATTTTGAAATTCGGATTAAAACTTTATAGCCATCAAAAGCTTTTAAAAAGTTCTTGTTTTAAGTTCAAAAGAAATCCGAATTTCTCAATCTATGCACGGCACAGTAAGAAAGTTGCATAGTTACTGACTCCCTTTTGATAATATTTTATCTTAGTTCATGTATTTGTTTTTCTATAAGACTAAGAGTATAAATCATTTGGAGTTTATTCATTCTAAGTTTAAACGAATTGATGAAATCCTATAAAGTAACCATTGTATTTTTTGTCCTGAAGAGAGTAGAAATGATTGGTGTTATTCATTCTACCTTTTGAACCACTGTTTATGAAACCCTATAAAGTGACCATTCATTTTGTTTCTCTTGAAGAGTACAAATCATTAGTGCATGTTGTTCATTCTAACTTTTGAACCAGTCCATGAGATCTATAAAGTGACCATTCATTTTGTATGTATTGAAGAGTAGAAATGACTGGTGTTATTCATTCTAACTTTTGAACCAGTCGATGAAACCCTATAAACTGGCAATTCATTTTCTATGTCTTGAAGAGTAGAAATGGTTGGTATTATCCATTGTTACTTTTGAAATAGCTGATAAAATTCTATGAATCATTGAATGACTATTTTAAATTCGTGTTGCTTGCCTTGAAGACCATAAACTGTTAGGGTTATTCGTTCTAAATTAAGAGTCAGGTGATGAATTCCTCTGAAAGACTGTTCGTTTTGTTGTTCTTGGTAGATGTTATTCATTTTGAATCAATGGAAGAAAATTGTCATTTGTTATTCGTTGTAGCTAAATCTTAAAAACATCTGTATTTCATCTCGTACTTTCAATCAGTTATTGCAAATTGGCAGCCAAAAGGAAATTGTATTTTGCTTCGTAGCTAATCCTTTACACTGAGCCACGTTGCTTGGGGAGCAAACGGTTTTGTGTTGTTAAAATCTGCTAAAAGTCTTGACTGCCACCATGGAAGGAACAAACATCTTTTACGGGTTTGCCCACCAACAGCCGTACTCATTCCTGCAGATTGAAATAACATTCGAATCAACGCTTTTTTATTAGAACAACTTTGTAAGAGCAAAGAGGCCGAGATTAGTCGTAAACCAAGACCAACGAAGACCAAACTAAGGCTAAGACTAAAAACAAGTGAACTTGTTCAAGTTGAAACTTTACTGAATGAGTGAATCTTGTAAAATTTTTGGGCAACAAAAAAATGTTCTCTAAAGACTTTCTCAAACTACATGCATACAGGTCAACATTGTTTTTCAGTGCCGTGTCTTATTGCTTCATTTCCCATCATTTCAAACCGCTCAATAAAATAGCAAAATTAAGAACACAACGCAGCCAAAAAGTTAAGAACAAAATTTACTATAGTTCCGTTAAAAAATGCGTTTTGGCAAACATGCATGCAAGTTCTCTTGACAGCAGAACAGGGAAAAGAAAATACTTTCGAGTTTTACAAACGAATGTATGCTTGCATTAAAAATATGAACTTTCTATGTTTTTTTATTGTTTTAAGTCTATAAAGCAGCAGTTTGTTCCCCAGCTAAAAACTGATAAAAAGCAATAAGCCTCGGGGCAAACTTCTTATTATAAGAGTGTGTGCATCAACGAGACGGCAATCAATTCTGGCAACGTGTGGTTGTAAAGCATGAGGTTTTAGCAACTTAATTAAAGCTATTGGCTGCTCGTTACATTTTTCTACTCTTACATGCACAATTCGTAAATGCCATCTATTTCAATTGGGTTAATAGCTTTGTTTCCTTTTTTAAATATAAATAGCGTTAAAACGATAACTATGGCCTTGCCGCCATTTGAGATTAGAGTGCAGTTGCAACAATTGTAATCAGTATTGTTTTTTCTTTTAACGTGTAAAATTATATCAGCTAACAAAATCCGAGCGTCAGTTTTATGCTTATAAAGTATTCTTATACTTGGCCAATCTCAAGCCTCAATATTCTTCTAAAATATATTCTTATATAAACTACTGTACTCTCTATAGTTCTTGGAGATATAGTGAAGTCTGAATTAATGAGCTGCCTGAGAACCTGTCAAGCAACCTTTCAACAGCGATTCATAACAAAAAGAAATGTCACAGACCCAAAAAAAAAATGCAATATAATTTTGCCCTTACAACTCGTTGAATATATATTAATCGGCTACGAAAAACTATTGCTCTTATGAATTATTAACGCAAGCTCGAAATGTATACGTTTGTTAAATACTTATTACAATGATTAAACATTTCAGTGTATATTATAGTTAGTAAACCAGGGTTGAATTGTTCAAAGGTGTGTTAACTTTAATCCTGGCTTAATAAGTAAAAATTGTATACAGCAGCAATTGCTTCTCTTAGAGATTACTGACGGTTTTTATAAATATTGTTCATATTTTCTCAGGAGAAAACTTGTTAATCTCTCGGTTACGAATCAAAACCCGTCTCTGCAAAGGTTGAAAGCATGACCTTGGAATAAAACTTTTACATTCAGGATTAGCGCTAATTGCATGGCTTTTTTAAATTTGAACAACCAGCACACCACTGCTTCCATGCAACTTGAACAAATGATATTGAAAGATGGTGTTAATGAATTTAGACTTCGCGTTATAAGAAAAAGCTGTAAGATTATGGGTGCTATGATATTGTGACAGCGCAACAAATTCAGTGGTTCGGTACGACCAGCACAAGGACCCTATAACATAGAGGTTCATTTAGAAAATTGTAAAGAGTTGAAATACCCTTTAGATCACCAGCACAATGTATAAATGTTTGACGAGTTGATACCCCAAACTATCTGTTTCTTCCAAGATTGTTGCATAGGGACCAAACTGAGATGTAAGAAAACATTTACTTCGGTCGACTAAAAAAAGTGAAAAGCAATTATTACTCATTCTAAATTTCGAATAAGTTAGTTTATGAAACTGTTTTGCCAGGCGGGGATCTTCTTCATTCAAAACAGAACTACTAAAGTTTTTTCCTGAAATATTACAGGTCGTTTCTCTGGTCTGTTTATATTCGCAGAAAGTTTCTCTTCCATTTGTGTTTTTTATCTTTCGTTAAGATTGGAAATGATTCTTGTTCGTTCTATTGCTCTTTTTACAAAATTGCTGTATAAAGTTAAGATATTTGTTCTCTTGGAGTGTTGTTCTGAATAACGTCAATGATTGTGTATAACAAAATTTATGTTATCATATTCTTTGTAAATTAGCGTTTGAACCAGCAGCTAAAAATATTGTGACATTGGTCATTTTAAAAAGCCACTTTATGTTTTTTAAATATTTGTGTCTAGACTTTTATTTCTTTATGCAGTTAACAAGAAATTAAATGTTTTGCCTGCCATAACTTGCTCGTGACATAATTCATGCAGAAAGAATGCCGAATATAGATTTTTATTGTCCGGTCCGGATAATTGTTTGACAAAATTCAGAACAGATCCCTGTTTACGCTTCGTGAACTAAATTGTTTGATAATCACATCTTGCCTTTTTTGAAATGCAATGCCTGGAACGCTAAAGTGCGGTAAGATTTCGATCAAGCTTTTTGTATAGATCTTGTATAGATCTTGAAAACAAGTCCAATTCTTTGGCCCTCGGCAGTTTATGTTTGGATTTAACCCCGTGTGGGAGACACTGTCGTTCTACCATTGATGTATAGTTGTCGGCGCCCCTGCACATACGCAGAAAAGACGTTGTTATCAAGTCATGAAATTCGCCGCTAGCAAAAAGACAACGGATGTGGCAAAAATATTATTGGGAATTAAGTTTTAAAATTATCAAAGACTAATAAACCATTAAAGCTACTTAAACAAATAGGAAATACAAACTTAAACTGTTTAAACATAATCTTGATGTTTAAAACAAATCAAATTTAGCTGTAGTATATAAAATAGTTACATTTTGTCAAATTCTGCCAAACATTTTCACTATTTTCTAGATCTTCTTGGCAATTTTTTTACCGTTAGAAAACCGATTTTATTGCAACATTATGGTTTAATCGCATGAAAAATAACTATGTTGCTTTGATAATCACTATCGGGGTTACACAGTAGCTTTTTTGATAAAAATCAGTTGGTTATTATTCTAAGGCTCGTCGACGCTAGTTAATGCTATTAATATATAAGAAAAATCAGCGTTGTATGGGAGATTTCTCAGTTATTTCGTGACTTTTTTATGTTAATTATATAAATTTCAGCTTCTTATTTAAACAGTTTTTTAGAATTACCGGCTCTTGCTGAAACTACTCGCCTACTATTTGAAACTCGTTATAAATCAGATGTATCAAATAAAAATGTTCTGAAATTATTTTGACTTTTTAAAAACCAAAACGCCCATCATATTCGTTCTCATTTCGTGCAGTGCGTTCTGCTATTTGTGATTGTAAACTTTGTTTGAAACTAATTCGATAAAAGAAATTCTCCCGCATAAACACTGATTATGACTAGATCGTTTTAGGAAGTTTGGAGAGCTTGTTCTTTGTTAAGAAAATACACCTAATGTATAAAAATCGAATGCAGAACCAGTTTGTAGAACCGAAATTAAAAGTTTACTGAAAATTAACTAAAGGTTGATTTAACTTAATTCTTAATGTCAATAAAATTTTTATTGCCAAAGTGTTAAACAAGTAAAAATGTTTTTTGGAAAAGGAATGAAATTTCGTGACAAGCGTGGCACCTGCTGTTCTTGAAATCTTAATTAAACGCCAGCTTAAATGTTTATGTTTCCATGAACCTTCTATTGTTGTGAAATTCATTTATGAGTTGTTCTTTTTTTTTGCAGTTTTAGATTGAGATCGCCCAGTTTTATCAAAATTTTGAGTATTTCATCTTTTTTATAAAGTAAATTGTTATTCCTTAATTCGTCACCATGTTTATCACATTTTATCAAGTTTTACTTTTACAAGCAGAAAGTAGAAAAAAAGCTAGAGTATTTAATGATTTAATTAATAGTTTCCGAAATCTTAACAATGCAGACATTAAATATTAATTTAATCTTTTTTTATTGAACTTACACACGCAATAGTTTTTTGTGTGTGACAAATGTTCATTGTGGTGCGATAATCAACGAGAATCCGATGCTTAAGTTGTTCTGTTTTTAAAAACTGCCTTGACTAATCACAAAATATTTTTATTGAGAATTCAGTCTGAATCGAAGAAGTTAACAAAAGTCAGAAAAGCTATTAAATAGCTTTGAATTTATGTTTAAATTTTATCTAAATGAAAATCCTGTTTTAATACTAGCTTGTCTTTTTTTTCTCGGGTTTTTCTTTTCGGATATATTGAAGAAGGCATACTCCTTCTTCCATACCCTCCCCTGATGAAATTATTGTAAGTTTTTATAATAAACGCTAACACTAATGGTTGGCGCAGTTGGTAAGATCTCTGCTTTCCACCCACAAGGGCTTCAGTGCCATCCCGGCACTTTGCCGAGATTCGCTTGAACTTCTTTTCCGCCTTATCTATCTCAGCTTTCCATCCTTCCGTGATAGATAAATGAGTTCCGTTGTCTTCTGGGAGCTAACCTGCGATGGATTAGTGTCCCGTCCAGGGGGAGTCAAAGACTCTCATCCGCTTAACACTACAGAAACAGGAGATAAGCGCCGGCTCCATGGGCCACTGGGCTCGAAAGGATTTTCACACTGAGACTTTTTGATTTAATTTTGTTTTCAAACAGTACAAAGGAGAGTACCTGTTCTGGTTGCTTAAACAGCTTTGTTCTGTCGTGCTCATTCTTTTGTCTTGCTCGTTGGAACTTTAACGATAGCTATTACTAGTATTTATCTAATTTTCTTTATATTCTTTGGGTATATACTGTATAAACAGATGATATGCAGTATGGCCAGCCCAGTTAGGGAGATCTCTGCTTTCTACCCACAATATCAAGATACAACTCCCTCCTCTGTCAAGACTTGTGAATTTAGAGCATCAGTACTTCTTCTCCACTAAAGCTGACTCAGCATTCAAAGTTCGTAAAATGTGTACAATAGTGTATATGGACTATACGGATAAAAATGATAATGATTGAGTGCTGCAGTGATGGTTCTGGTTTTGAAACAGTTTACTCTTCGATGGATATATATAAAAATTAGATTTAGGGCTCAAAATTGCAACTGATACAGTGACATTTGCTGCTAACATTTCATGGATATATATCCCAAGCAATGGATTACAGACCGTATTGTATTAGCTTTACAGTTTTATTTCACAGTCACGTGGAGGCCTCACATGACCAATGAGCTCTCAGTGGCTTACAAAACATAATAGTTGACTTGCACTAACGGAGGTGGTGGAGCACCCTAAAAAGTAGGGTTGCTGAGGGGATCAAAATAAAGGGGATAAGTAACTTTGACTCTAACTAAACAGAATAATAAAAAAATTATTTATTACTTTTCATGTCTTTACATCAACACATTCTGATAGAAAAAGAGACAAATGAAAATATAGCCTTTTCTAGGGTACACACTTTAATTGCATGGTGTCTTCTGTCGTCCACTTAAGATAAACTTGTCAAAATACATTTAGTGCAATAACTGCTGCCAAATTCACGTTCAATTCTAATGGTAAAAACGCACGTTTTTATCCTCTTCCTTGGAATCTATGCGAACAGTCAAAATGTTATGAACTATTTACAACCTTTTCTATAAGTTTATTTTAGAAGTATTTGCTGTGATAAACGTCTTGAATTGTTCGAAATAATTCTTTCTTTGCTCATTGCCTGATTCAAAGGCTTTGGTGATCTTCTTGACATCAATGCTGTATGAAAACAATACATCTTATGGAAGTGAACGATCAAGCAGCTGTTTCATACTTCATGGTGCTGCACATGAAGTTCTTCAGTTTTATGAGGGCGGAAAACATCCTTTCCAGGGTTACAGACGTCATTCTGATATAGAGGTGTAGTAGCTTGTGTACTTCTTATAGCAAAGTTTTGAAGATCGGGGTGTTACTCATTGCTCGCAAACAGTTCTAACGGTTTTTTGTAAAGCTGCCTTGATGATGTTGCTCGGCATACATGCAACTGGTGGAGCAATTTGGTGTAGTCTATATCAGTCTTGAAGTACAATTCTCGTACAGTATCTGTGCCAGGTCTTCAGAAATATCCTTTCCCCCCCATTCGCTGCCGTTTTAAATGCTAAAGGCTTCACTAATCGACCAACAGAATTAGGATGTTGATCTGTTCATTGTTGCTGACATCAGCAGCTTTATCAGCTATAATTATAGCAAACCAAGGTGAGCTGGCAAACCTTACTCTTCTAGTAGCCTGTTCAAATTAGAAATTCTTCTCCCAGCACATCAATGAATTCATTCATTATGTTGTGACACATGTATTTCTCCTCTACTAGCCATTTCTTTATAACTTTATTGTCAAATGACCGTAGCTTTAGTAACTGAGACAAATTACTGTCGTCCTCAGTATGGCCCCTAATTGCCAGCCCCTAGCGTAGCAGATACATTAGTGACAAAATGAGATTGACAAGCCCTTCCTGATGCTCAACTTGGAGGCATTTCTCTTGGGTAGAAATCATATTTATTCTCTTTGCTCGGACCTTTTTCCTTGACAACACTGAATCTCTGTGGTGCTCTGATCTTTCGTGCTTCCTTAACTTCTCCTTGGCTTTTCTTCAGTAAATGCCTGCACGGCACATCTGCTAAAAGTCATCAAACCCTCAGAAACTGCCTGCCTGGAAGTATGATAAAAAGGTTTACTTGTCCTTGTGAACAAATGAGCCAAGGGAAATCTACATTCCCAAAAAAATAACTTGTTTTTGTTTTAAAGTTCAATCAGAGAGAAAAATTAAAGTCGCCGTTGACTTCGACATTGTTTGTAGTTTAGTTCATCATTCATGAGAACAAATCACGAGAACTCTGTCACAGATACAGTTGAAATCACAATTACTATCCATCTAGCCCTAAAACATATTAAAATGTAAACCTCCATTTATCCATTCAAATTTTAGATAAAAAGCAAAAATAACAAGTGACAAAGAACAAAAAGTGCATGAAACATTACTGATGATTCCTCATAATTTTAATATTTCTTTCATTCGAACTTACAAAAACATGTGAAATAACATAACTACAGTAGATAGTGAAAGAAATATACAAGTTTTGTTTATGTTTTATCAAGACTTGCAAAAGAAATATTTGCTTGAAAACAGCCAATAGCAAAACAAACAAATCTTGATTGCTTCAGCACTACGTGGCTAAATTTAGTTTCATGTTCGCTGGTTGAACTAAAACAAACAAAACATCCCAATGGTATTGTACCAACTTTAAGATTAAAACTCAATTATAGCTTTCGTTTTATTCATGTAACTTATATTCAAACTGCAAAAATTTTTCATTCATGATCAGTGCTTGAAATTACAGATTTTAAAACATGATAAATTAAAAGTACTCATAATACCAATTACGTAAACGAAGTCTTCCCATCTCGGCTAGCAGATTTTATCAAAAATTCATTTTGAAACTGAGTGAAATTAAAATAGGGAAACGGCAATTATAATTGGGCGAATGGGTGATGGTGTTTGTCAGTCTCTCTTCGCGTAAAACAACGAAGGAAAGAGATGGGAAGTATGCATTTTGCTTTATGCTGTCAGTAGGACTGCAACAACATCTCTTCTGAAGAAATTATCGCCTCTAAACATTTTTTTTGTTTCACTTTTAAATTAATGATCGAGTAGCTGCTCTTGCTTTATATGGGAAACTGAAGACAGCTCAAAAACATGGTGGTAGACGGTCGATGTGAATTTACGAGTCTCGCTTTTAAGTTCGCAATAAAAAAACATGTCAAAAATTCAAAAAGCAAACCACCCCTTCCTCAGAATTTTTTTATGTGGGAGACACGTGACCAAACCCAACCAGGGTCTCTCTCCGACAGAGGAGAGAACCCTGGAAACGAGGTTGCAATTATGCTTTGAAATATTAACTTTTATTGACAGTATGAGTAAATTATGACAAGATGGATAACTACTGATCTGTGGTGTTTTGCAGTGTTTGTTTCTGCTGTCATCCTGCCTGCCTGGTTCATATTCACGACCCATTAGTGCAAGTAGCATATTGCATATAAATTATAGTTATTGAGAACGGTGAAAATAGTGATTACACTTTTTCAAAATTTGGCAAACACCACAGAAAGAAAATCTTTTTAAGAAACATTTATAGCTGATAGTATGTAAACTAACAAACCATTGACATCAAAGATTCATCTCCAAGAACAAGATCACTATCTGTCGAATCTTCACCTGTGTTGCTTTCATCACCAACTTGATTTCTGAACGCAAAAACAAAGGACAAATGAATTATCTTTACAAATGAAAAAAAAATTGACAAGAAAAACAAATGCAAACAATTTTTTATGATGTTTCAATATTGTCCAATGTCATCAAAACGATTTAATTGTGACAGAGTACATGTATATACAGTACAAAAGTTATATAAATTACAAAGAATTTTCACTGTAAATTCTTAATCTTTTGTACTGTATTTTTATTGTCTGTTTAAATTAGTTAATTTGCTATTCATTCAAAGTCAAGACATACAGTGCTGTCCAGAAGTACTGTAACGAGGTTACGGTTCGATCCTGCGGGTCGATCCCGTCGTCCCGTATCCCGTGGATTAATTAAGCAGAGTTAAAAAGTCCCGTACGGGATTTAACGGGACTGTACGGGATTACTAATTTAAATAAATAATGACCCGTTGTCACGGAATTTATCCTGTGAGAATCTTTCAGTGCTTTTTAAATAAAAAAAGAAAAAAGACATAAAAAAGTTTAATAACCTGATCATCAATCAAACTTTATTCGCCGTGATGAGTTAGAAATATTTGAATTTTATTACTCTGATGATCACCAATCGAATTTTGCGTGCCGTGGAGTTTAAAATGTTTATATTTATTACTCTGATCATCAATAGCAGTTCCTTTGCCGTGACGAGTTAAAATGTTTTAAATCTCAAAATTACTCTGATCACCAATCGAAGTATATTTGCCGTGATGAGTTAAAAATGTTTGAGTTTATTACTCTGATCAGAGTCTGAGTAATAAATTTTTTAAACAGCTTAAACTCATCGCGGCAAACAAACTTCGATTGATGCATGATCAGAGTAATAAATTCAAACAGTTTTAAATCATGACGGCAAATAAAAAATTCGATTGAAGGTATGAGTAATAAATTTAAAAAAAAGTTTTAACTCATCGCGGCAAACAAACTTCGATTGATGCATGATCAGAATTTTTTCAACGGTCGAGCAAAAATTCAAACTCAGTGGGGCAGACCAGTGCGAACTGGACACCGGAATTACGAAACTGTTGACTGTGATTGGTTTAGCGCACAATGGGTTTTCGTAATTCCGGTGTCCAATTCGCGCTTGTCTGCCCCACTGAGTTTGAATTTTTGCTCGACCGTTGAAAAAAATTACGGATACTGATGTATCTGATGTATGTACTAGTTCCTACTTTGGAATGCGCGGGAATAAATTACAGAGAATAGACGGGTATTATGAAGTTTAGCTCCTACTTTTTTATTCAACTTCATTAGCCAACTCTTCAAAAATATCTTCATTGTCAATTGATTCAAACTCCAGAAAATCACCGGCGTACACATCCTCGGCCTCTGCCGCCATTTTGAACACAGACTCAAACCAAGATTATTCGGGGTGCCCCGCATCACTCGTCGTGCAGGGGCTAGCGCGGTTTCGCCGCCCGTTCTTTTCTAGCGCCCTGTTGTAAGTTAGGTCTCGTATATGATTAAAATTGATTCTTTTGGAGCGATCGTTATGTCTTGTGTATGATTTCTGGCCCTCGTGATTTAAACTGATTAATTATGTCGAACAGGACTTGAACAATATACTGTTTCTGCTCAAAAATTCCTTTATAATGCAACGACGTGAAAATACGTTTAATTTCAATTTCTGTGCTTAAACTTTTGAATAAAATCCATTTAACTTGCTACGACTCTTTCGAATGTAATGAACTATAGGTGAGAAGGCCATCCAAGGGCAAGAGTATCATAGTATTGTCTCTGGATAACTTAAACAATTTAGATAGATTTAACTTGGAAAAAATCTTTTGTATTTCCAAATTTTTGTGTCACAAATCGGAAGCCCTTTGAGTGAAAGCAAACAAACAGATAATCTATGCTGGTTTTTTTTCCAAATCCTTTTCACTAACTGAACTAATGACATTCTCTTTGTTATTTCGTTTCTAGTATTTACAAACGGGAAAGTGAAAACGAAATAGAAAAGAAACTCCGGTAAAAAACTATCGTATGTTATGAAATATTCTCTCCGATGATCTCTAAAAGCGTTTTCTATAACGTTTAAGATTTTATCATTATTCAAAAAATAGAGCATTTTGATTTTCTGACGAGAAAAAAAACATATATAGATTCCGAACGTTACCAAAAACAAGAATTTCTTAATTGTATCTCAACAATAATTAAAATTATCTCGTATCGTTTTAAAACATATACAAGAACTTTGTAGAAAAGTAAAAAATGCTGTTTATTGTTTTCAAATATCTCTTTTCCTTTCAGAAGTTTTCGAAATATGCTAAATAAGCAACTTATGACGTCATATACTCAACCGAATTTAAACAAGAACAAGAGGCTACCGGTAGCCTTTACTCGGGCCAGCATTTTCACTCACTTCTTTTTGGTATAAACCTTTTCATATGGATGTCATGCTGAAAACTTTTAAAAGTACCCATGCCCGAGGCTTAATTAGCAGAAGTAGCCTAGAACTACGTGTAGTATAGTCTATAGTAGACTTCTTCAGAACACATTTAGTAGAGTCGAATAGTTTGGAAACTTGACGATTTCCTTTTTGTATTTTATTGTTCTCCTCTCTTACAACTTTGTTCAGAAAGAGGCCCCATGGCATCGTGGGTTATGCTGTCAAACCGTGTAGAAATTCTTTAAAAAAATCGATTGTTAGGGTTTATGTATGCTCCCTTTCAGCCGTCTTAGTGTGACTCACCTTACTTATTCGACTGCAACAAAATATCTTTTATTGAAAACCAGATGTAATAAGGTCCTTCTTTTATCTTTTTTCTAAACTGAGCAACACAAAACTCTAAACTCTCTATTTTCCTTGAACTTACCATCCTTTCAGCCCTTATTTGTCTCTTAATTTTCTCATCTCGTCATGGGAACAGAAACTGTAAGTATGTAGCATTTAGAACTATTTACCAACCAAGTTTCAAAGGTTGCTGCTGCAAATTAACCAAGATAGTGCTATTTATATACTTGATACATTATTTGTTTGAGTTTATTAGTTATTCATTTGCATATTTCACTCATTTTTCAAACTTAGATATTTCTGAAACCAATGCAGATATTTCTAAACAGTAAACGGGATCTGTAATCTTTTGTAGACTCCTGTGATCAATCTAAAATATCAAGGAGTAAAAATTAAAATTATGATATATCTTCACATATGCAACCAAACATCTGACCTTAGTATCACCCAACTAGTGGACTATTGCAAATCCAGCATTTTGATTGGTTACGCTACTAGTGGTTTATTAGTAATAGTCATCGAGTATAACGAAATTTGCCGGTTTTGAAAACCGGTTATTGCTTCTTTTCTTTTTGCCAGTTATTGCTTTTTCTGTCCAACTAGTTAGGTGATACTAAAACAATTAGACCTCTCGGCCTCATGGACT
>JAOTRI020022280.1:0-18558 GCA_028564885.2 Zoanthus sanctaehelenae | reverse complement strand
CACATGGTCTGGAGGGACGGTTTGGCGGTCATCCCCCAAATCCTTTACTCTCAAATACTTCTCTCAACTTATTCACTCTCCACCAAAATTTAGGGTAGAGAGTGGCCTTAAGTGGATGAGAGAATTGATTCCCCCTGGATGGGACACTAATCCATCACAGGTTAGCTCCCAGCAGACACTGGTACTCATTTACTTACCCCAGAAGGATGGAAAGCTGAGTAGGCTTAGGCAGAAAAGAAGGTCACACAAATATTCTAATCTCAGCAAACTGTTGGGATTGAAATGGGGACCTAACTGGAAAACAGAGATCTTACAAACTGTGCCAACCACGCCCATATATAATAATATAACATACCCCATTATTAGCATTAAAATACCATAATCCTTATGTTTATAATAAATAACATATTATACCCCCAAACCCTGGTTGACTTTGAATAATAAGGCTGTGATGGAAGGCATATTTGACAAGGCAGTGCTTGACCTTAGCAGTAGTCTACTAGTCTTGGACTAGTGCAAAATTCTTCTGGACTAGTAGAAACTTAGAACCACTAATCACAGGACCAGAAATACAAGGTGAAAACAAAACTCGTCTTTTACTCTCTGCCAGTGGTATTGTTAAGTTACATGATAATATCTATGAAATTTAATTGTAAAAAGATATTGTAAATAATATTGTCGTGCTGCAATCAATAAGGACTACCTCATATTTACTCAGGTCTAGTAAATTTTTAGTTCAACTAGTCCAAGGAACAGTGATTTAAAAACTTAAGGTCGAGCATTGACAAGGCAAGAAGTCTTGAGGCTGTACCTGGTGGCAAAGCATTAGGGGGAGGCAGTGCCCCTGGGTGTGGCAGAGGGACAGTTGGTGCGTGGGCATGAAGGCCTTGTTGATGCAATTGCTGCGTCTGTTTTAATAAAAATTGTTGTTATGAATAATCACTTCTATAGCAAAGTAAGTAAATCTAGAATTTTGGTGACTTATGTGAACATTGGTCAAATAATTGAGAGTTTATGAGTTAAAAAACCAACTTGTTTCAGCCAACTCAACTTGGGAGTATTAATGTCTTGAGGCATGGGCTGAATTAATGTGTGTTCAGTTCACTGAAGTTTTTCATCTTCTTATTTGTAAACACTTAAAGAATTTCACTTCAAATAAAGAAGCTTTTACCAAATACAGCATTTTCACTGCAAAGTATAACATTTTCACTGCAAAGTATAAGCTCAAGTTGGGAGAGTTTAGCAAAACATCTGGGACTGAAAGGGTTAAATGAAAAAGGAAGGAACTATTTTTGTATTGTGCTCATGAAATGAATCAGACTGGATGGTCAAAACATCTTGCAACCACACCTTCAAATTTCAATCAATTCCCTTAGCAGACTAATTATATTTTTATTAATAAATTGTTTGGACAAAAAATCTGGTAGTTCTGAAGAAAAAAAACTAGTTTTCTGATTTTCTGCAAGCTATTTATATTTATTTAGTCAACTGTGCCAATGATTTCATTCTGTGGATCTCATAACAATTGTGAAAAGGCCACCAGGAAAGCAACACATGTACACTCCAAACATTTCGTGTAGGAGTTTAAAATTCCAGAGGTTTTTTTGATAATATAAAGCATTCCAATCTTGTCTGTGAGCCTTTAAGCCTAGTTGTGTGTTTATTTATAACATTTGCTCTGTTATCATGGCTAAGAACATTTAGTGATTTAATGGAATTTATTACAAAACCAAATGGCAGAACCTGATGAGTTGTTACTGACATAGCTGGTTAACAGTTGATTATTTCTATTGTAGATTAACAGGAAAACATTAAGAGTAGCAAAGGCTCATTTAATCACCAGGGTCAAAGATCAAATGTGGAAAAAGGATACATCATGGAAGAAGCTGATATGAGATTGAAAATATGTCATTACCAAAGCCTCAAGGCAGGAAATGCTGTTAATCTCAAGGTGTAGTAATTAAAAGGCTCTTTAAGTTGGTTTTTGATATACCTCTCAACATTCCTAATTCACATTCCTGTGTATAAAGATAAATCTAAGGTGAATGTGATGACACTTGAGTTTTTTATTTCCTTTGGACAGCCAGACAAGTCACAACACATATGCATTATAAATTTGTTTACATTTGCATCTTGTGACTGTAAATCATATTCTTTTATCAGCAAATAGTGGAACACCCATAAAGAAATTAACAATTGCTCTCCAACAGTTATCTTAAAACAACAGACCAGAATGAAAACAGCTGAAATAACAAAATTATGTCAGATGTACTTACTGCTTGAGAGTTTACTAATGACATCTTGTCTCTATCAGGTAATTAAGTTAAAGGCTAATTATAAATGGATATGTAACTGTAAAAAATATGGAATTTGTAAAGTTTATTTGTTTTGTCTTTACTGAAATTATACCTGAGACAAAATTAATAAAAAAAAAAAAGAAAACTAAACTTGTGTGCATGCAAGGCCATATGTGGTAAATTTAAAAAGTGCAGGTGATGATCATCGAAATATCAAATAAAACAAAACAAAATTGCATTTTAGAATTAGAACTGCAGTGTAATAAACAACCTTGCTTTTAAACCAAGAAATATCTCCTAAATATGCCAAAATGAATGTAAAATGTAAAAATGTTTTTGAAAATGTTTCTGCATGTTTGTTCATTTTTCTGTTTTACTTAAAATAGAGTTTGCACTTCGGTGCTACATTAGCTTTGATTAGATTAAGACATTTCATAGTCGAAATTAATCCACTGAATGCATTGGTTGTGAAATAAATTGTTTTTCAAAAAACATGCAGCTTATTTGTATAATCTATTATAATTTACAATTAGAGGAAAATATGAAGGTAAGAATCTATATAATTCAGTGTTCACTCTAAGAAGAAATATCCTTCGTAGAGGAGGTGGCAGCAAATTTTGATTGAGTGGGACCGATGGCATTTGTACATTTTGGTATAAGGATCACATTCATAAATAATTCAGCATAATTTCTGGGAGAGTGATCCCCCCCTAATATTTTTTTTGGGGGGGGAAACTGCTCCCCCTGTCCCCCCGTGCTGCCACTAGTGCTTCAATTTACTCTTTAAAATATTTAGTTATATACAAGCAAAATGTAAGTGTAGGCTTAACTCCATACTAGATTCTTGTTTTTATGGTTTTGCTAGATTCAAAACAATGTGTCAAGTTTTATTCCATTTCACATTTTGTCCATATTAATTAGTACAACGGTTAAGTTTGTCAGTATGGCAATAGCCCAAAGATACCCAAAAAATGATCGAGTGATCTTGACCATATCTTACTTTTGAAAGGAACACAGGACATTAAGCCATTGCCAAATAACTTTATAAAACATAAATTATTTATTTATTAGCATGAATAAAAATTTTTTTATGCTATCAGTAATCTGAATGTCTTCACAATACAATGGAATAGTTTATTGTATAATATTTACTTTGTTTATAAATCATTATCTATTTAACAATCCAAACATATTTTAAAATTGTACTAACCCCAATGACAGCATTCAGCTCAGTCATTGTAACCTGCTTTGCTCTTTCCACTGCCGCAGCAACTTGTTGTTGATGCTGCAAGGGCAAATAAGAGCATTATTGTACCAGTACAAGACTTGAAGTAGACAAGTAGACTCTTTGGGGCAACAGGAAAATCAATTATTTTACACTGATTCTCACACAAAAATTAACTTCCACCAAAAAGAAATGATTGGATAAATGAAAAAAAAACAACTAATCTTTGTGACAGATTATGTTTTGTATTTTTTTCAGATTATATTATTATTAATTTCAATTTAAATATAAGTTTTCTTTTAAAAAAGGGTTTCAAAATATTCTAAATTGTCTGAAACTCTTTTTTCTTGCTTTCATTAAATACACAAAATGTTGGTATAAAACTTGTACCAACAAATACATTACACAGCAAAAAGGACTGATTAATATCAGACCTTAAAATGTTAGAAAATTTGAAAACAGAACATGGCACTGGGTTCCCTCTGAGAATTACTAGAAGTGAAATTTCATGACCTTTCCATGACGTAATGTCATGTTTTCCATGACTCAGAAATATCAAGAAATAAAAA
The DNA here is from genome assembly GCA_028564885.2 of Zoanthus sanctaehelenae. NCBI lineage: Eukaryota > Metazoa > Cnidaria > Anthozoa > Zoantharia > Zoanthidae > Zoanthus > Zoanthus sanctaehelenae. The sequence continues at coordinate 14,467 of JAOTRI020022280.1, read as the reverse complement.
AATCCACTCCAAACAAGGGGGCTCTTCGCATTTTAATTGAACTTCTCAAACTCATTAATAATTCATCAAGTTAAAACAAAAGAAATCATAACTGTGACCATGGTTTGGATATGTAATCTTAATTAGCATATATTTTGACGATTTTATTTTTCCTTTTACTCCTTAGTTTTAGTTTTGATTGAGAAGAAAAATCAAATACTCGAGACAGTGTTTCATTACATTTCCAAAAACCTCGAATTTTGTTAAAAAATACTCCACTGCGCATCATTTTTTCAACTCTCTCCTTGGTATTTGGAAATGTGATGAAACACTGTCTCTCGTGTTTGATATATTACTTCAAATGCCAATTACATTTTTTCAAACACTGAAAGACAGTGTTACTAACATTCTTGAATTTAGAGCAAAATATTAAATTTGTTGATGTAATGCAATTTTATCATTTCATCTTGGCACAGTTGCTCTCAATTATATAAATATTATATTCGTCAGAAACCATAGCTCAAGTAAGAAATAAAATTCCATGACCTATCAATGATCTTTGCCATTTTTACCAAATTCCATGACTTTTCCAGGCCTGGAAAATGCATTTTTAAATTCCATGACTTTTCATGACCATGTGAACTCTGTGGCAGCAAGTTAACTATTAAATAAATACAACAGATTGCATCCAGTGATGTAATTGCTCAAAAAGCAGTCATGTTTTCCAATGTCCTGATATCACGTTAAGGTTTGAAAAGCCAATAATTTTTTATTTTGGGTATTCTATTAAAAATAAAAATAAGTAGTATAAAATTATGAATATATATTCCATAAATGACAGCTGATTTAAGGCCACTTAAAGTTAGGGTTGCAACTTACAATATTTAGTAATTTTTGTTTAGTTTCAAAGCAAGGACTTTTAGTTTATTATCTGAAATATTTTCAAGGTATTTTTCACTCAAATAAATAGCAATGGTTTATACTGTACCTTACATTACAATTATTTTACATTATACCTTACTGCATTTCTTTTGACATTAATTTATTACAAAATAATATGACTTTGTATATACTTACATCTTGAGATAAAAATGGTATTATCTGAGCACATATTGTATTCAAACGTTTGGCTATTTCAGTCTGAAAAAAGAAAACAAAAACAAATATATAATAACTATTCAATCACATCACAATACTGTAAACTTTTGATGTAACTAGATTTTTCTATAGTATATTGTAGTTTTGCATTGATCTTTTCCTATTTTAAAATTAGCACTTGTAAGTGTAATTGCTGGTAATGTATACGGATACTTAAACTATCAGCAGTACTATAAATGGATACTTATGAAAACCTTTCTTCCACAAATCATCATCATCATCATCGATCCAGTTTTGATCCGGTTTTATCCCCATAAAAAAAAAATAATTTCTACTAGTCTGTCAAATTTAATTATAAAATGGTTCCAAATAGCTATGTAGGTTTATCAAATTTAAATTTAATTAATCAGTTTTCACTTGCATTCCATCACATGCAAATTTTTAATTAACCAGCATGTCATCACATGGGAATTTTATTTATTAAATTAGTATTTTTATTAGGAAAACCTAAAGGCACAAGTATACTACTGAATATATATATATATATGTTACACACTGATTATGAGGTCAGAAAAAGAATTGTTGGTTATCACCAAAACAGCAGCATTACAAGTGTTCAAAATATGTCTTCCGCAGCTCTGGTAACCAATATCACAAAAACCCACATTTTATTAAGAGTTTTCACACCCACTGCACAAAACAATTCTGAAACCCTACCCCCAAACCACAACAAGAGAGCTTAGCCAAAGCAATGCAAAGTCCAACAGGATGTGGTTTTAGAGTATTTAGTACTGTGTATATTATTTCTGGTATCTCCTACACACACCTACATTAAGTTGGTATAACACAGATTTTTTATGGACTGACTATATATATATAGCTAGCAGCAAACAAGCATAATTTTTTTACCCTAACTTCCTGTCAACTCTTGTGAGTTGGTTTTAAGCTTTTTTTAGTACTTCCTAAGTACTTTTCTCTATAAGCTAACATTAACAATGAGGTTTACTCACATCTTCAAAAAGGATAAACATATTCACTATTTACACATTTAGAAAAAAAACAATATAAGGACCAATGTAAAAGTTATGACTTCATCAAATTTTCAATGATGTGTAAACTATTCTGCAATGCATGCAATTAACACAACCAATTAAAGCTTAACCTCTGTCATATTTTTTTATTGCTGGAATATAACAAATTGTAAATATTTTAAAACAATAAATGCAAAATAATTTAATTATTTCTAATATCTCCCTAAACAAAACAGAGCTCGGACCAAGATCAACTAATAAATATTTGTTAGTTTAAACTGAACATTTTATCATAGTTCACTTCAAAGTATAAACACACTGATCGTCCAACCAAAAAATGGATTATTTCAACAAAATCTATAGAAAAGATGGTCAAAATATCCTCTGATATCTGGTAGAGTTTCTTTGGCACATTACCAAAAAAAGGCAGATGAAATCAAGCACAAAATGATAACTCAATATTGATTACGCTTCAAACTTTAAGTAAAATCCAATGTTTAACTGCCCCTCTTCAAAGTACAGTCTATATTTACGGTTTACCTATTTGATGGAAGATTCAAATAAAACATGTGCCCTCTCTGCTTAGTGAAAACTGAGGTGAACATTTGAAAGAATTTAATAGCAGATTGGTAAAAACCTGACATGCAATTACAAATTGTTCAAGAAATTTTATAAAGTTTACCAAGATTTTCACCAAAAAGTTTAATATGTAAAGTGTGTTGGATACTTTAACTTCTTTTATGAAACTGCGAATTCTCACAACTATTAAACAGCCAATGACATTACTTATATCATTTGCATGCATTATGGCACTATGTTTTGTAGACCAATCAAAATGCAGATATATGTATCATGTTAACACTGTTATGCTGTTTGTCAAAATAAAGTCAAGAAAAAACACAATAATTATGATTTTTTCAGAAAATATTATCAGCATGTTTTTCAAGTGTTATTTTGTTATCTTTTTAAAGACTCAGACTGTATATATAATTATTATAATATCAGAGTATAATAATAATATTCTGTAATGCATTCTATGAATTAATCAAGTCATTTCTGCAGAGCTCTGTATATTTTGAAAACTTCAAAATGATGTTGTTTATCAAGTTCTGCAAGATGTGTCTCCATTCACTAATTAAAACTATTAAAATGTTTCAGTTATCCCCAAAGTTGTTGGTGCACAGTTTACTGCCTAATCTTAAATGAAACAATACCTTAAAGAGTCAGGATACAAAGAAAATGAACATTAAAACTTAAATAAATCTTTAAAACACATGTATTTGTAAAATAAAGAACTTTTCCATTCTAAGGAAATTATATTTTCTTGATTTTAAAAATTTTTGCGGATTTTTTTGCAGACAAATCTAAATAAGATCAAACCACAAATGTGGTTTATGGCAAGATTTTTTTTAATATTTCCTCTCTGTTGCTGTCAATTAGCACCCAACAATTATAAAAGAAGATCAGCCAACAGAGTCATAAAGCATAATCTGAAATGGCACTCATAGACACAAGAGTATGGAAGCCACTTAAAAGATCTCTATTTAAAAATCTACAGAGGGCGCGACGGAAGCGATTATTTGCATAAACAATCTTGAAAATTCTTGTCAAACCAACTCCAGATAAAGCTCAAAGTGATAAGGCAAATATCGGGCTAAACTTTGGTTTGTGCAAGGTCAATGGATTACAAAAGCCTCAAAGAACACGGATTTCCTTATTACACGTCAGAACGCTCTAGGAACCCGCTTTTATCTTAAAGCTTGGTTTATTTCATAGTTGTGTACTCATGCGAATACAGACTAATTGACTTTAAATCGCGCCTAATCCAAAGGTAGTTTTCATATTAAAATTGGCAACTCAAAAAGGCTCTTATTTGCAGTTTGTAAAGTATTGTGTACATACAATTTGCATTTTAAAGGCAAAAATGTAAACTATTAAAACTTGTCAACTTCTGTTTACACAAGACGTAATGCAAAACTTTTGTTGAACTTTTTATGACGCCAAAAAATTAATCCTTTTAGAAAGGGAAGATAAAGAGTAAAGAGAGACACATGCACTTTACTTGTCGTTTCCGTTTTCAGTGCTGATCATATGTCGACTTACCAAGGACATTTTGACCCCTCAGTCATTAACTAAACCTATCTATCAACAGCAGAATTTCTAAAGGCACGTATCGTGTGGTAAAAAGGGCCGGCCAATCTGAGCAAGTTTCAACAAAAAAATTAACCACTCAAAAATGGGTATTGGCTTTCGCCGATAGTCTCACTTACCTGCTTATGCATTTCAACGTTTAAGCCATATGACATCTCGTAGTACTAAGAGAGAAACGGAAAGAATTGTAAATTAAAGCTGTTAGGTGTGAGGTCGGAAGCCATTTAACTGCAGGGATACCCTTCAACAAGACAAGAGTTGCACCTTCGCGCCAAATTGAGTATGGCAGATGATTTTTAACGTGATCTAAATCTCTTCACTAGAATTAACGAACAAGCCTCTCTTGAGACACAATAGATTCCAATAATTTCAGATCTTGGTGATTTCGCGGATTAAATGTATTAAACGTCCACTGAATTTTCTTCCATAAATACAACTCCACTATCAATTGCAAATTAATTACAAGAGACTCGATCCATTATTACACAATTAAACCAAAAGGCCGCGGGCGAGACTTGCCTATGAACTATTACTAGCAGAATAATTTGTTATCAGGCGACTAAACTGCTGGAAGGAATTCACAACTTTAAACCCAAATCCTCACAAACGTCACAGATAAGTAAACAAGAAAGTATATGACCGCTTAAACACAAATTTTGATTCTCAAACAATACTGCTATTCAAGACAGAGGCACTATATTTTCCTGTCAATAAACGCGCGCACTCACATTAATTTTGCCTCGCCACAAAAAAAATAAAAAAGTAATGTTTTTAAAGTCGAATATTTATTGCAACTTTTGAGGGTGTAAATTATTACATGGGCTAAAATTTGACAGCAAACCCACCATAACATAATGTCTTTGCATTTCTGTCTTCTCGCTTGCTAACTTTTCGCATTCTAACTTCAAACTAAAACACAAAAATACATTCATAATGTCAATATTGTGTTGAAAGCCAGCGATAAGATTAACTTTGCATGACCTGAGAGATATATCGCAACCCGAAATTAGTTTAGAGTAAAGCACAAGGAAGAAAATTGCAACAATTCTTTTCACAAAGGGAAAAATTTTATCGCAGTCAAGCTGACTTTTAATCGAGCGACAAAACACAACCAAACTTGGCCGTGTTTTTGAACTCGTGTGAAGTCATGCAGTGAATTGAAACATTTGAAGGCTACCAAACCGAAAAACAAGACAAACTTTAAACTTACTTGTGGTACTGTGCTTGAAGAAAATTAAATTCTTCTTTAATGCGATCACACGAGTCTGCGACTGTGAATTTAAAAGGTTGTCCCGACGGCTGGTGAGGTGTCTGAAGAGAAGAATATATGAGGGTAATATTTGAAGATTCAACCGCCACGAAAGCTTAAGGTGTCACATTACGAAGATTGTGTCTTTCAATGAGAAGACCATTTCAACACAACTCTCTTGTATTTATATCTTACCGTATGGCGGGTTTGATACATTGTGCCAGCGGGGCCGTGTACAGATAAAACGAGAAATAAATTTGTGTCAAATGCTCCAGAAAGTTGTCAAGGGCTGCTTTAAACCAGGACAGTCAGAAGTACTCAACCATTTTTCTCTTGACTAACACTAACCGTCGCTCCCGCTAAAGCCGACTCACACAAGAACACCGTAACTCCACAAGACTACTCCGTATTCCTCTCCAAAGAGAGACTTTCAAATTGCTTTCCAAACTGACTCTCCAAAAGTTCCTGTTTCGATTAGGTTCGATATTTGAAAGTATTTTGCGAAAACCCTTTCACAAGTCGTGAGCAAATATCTGCCTTGAAATCGACACAGCCAAGTGACACGGTTAAATGCGGCACGCGGTCCATTCGTTGTAACACCATAACACCCTTGGGGCCATCCATATATGGCAAGTCACCGACCACTGTTTAATCTATATTTATTGGCTATCTAGTCAAAACCAATCAAACATGACCAACATTACGCCACTCACTAAAATATCCCACGTGGGGTCATCTTGTGGGGTAAACATGATCCAATCATCGTCAAGAGCGTGCGAAAAAACAGTTCTAACACCTGCATTCTTTTCTCATAAAATGAGATCAAGTATGTCACTCAAACTTTAACGAGCTGCTTCAGTTGTCAATCAAAGTAACGTGGTACAGTGTTGACAAAACTAAGCACCGCCTTCCACTTGCTTTATCAAACGAATGCTTTGTAAATTGGTTCCCAATATCGCTAAGCTAAACAAAATCAATCATGCGCGAAGATGTTCGGCAAATTGTTAGCACTTCGTGGCAAGAGAAAAAAAAACACGCTCGAAATAATTTAACTGGTCCGAAAACTTAATATTTGCCGTTTTTATTTTTCTATCGACATATGAATGCCCTTTCACCACGTTGAAGCGTCAAAACTTCTGTTCGTCGTCAAAATTGATGGAAAAGGTTTTATTTATATCTTCCGCTTTGTGATGCATCCTGTCGATCGCACCTCACAGCAAATTATTTTCACAAGTTGTAATTTTAATGTTGTGTGAACCCATTCGAACGATTTATAAAATATTTGATTTTGTAATCAACAAATGAATGTAAGGGCAAAAGCTGATAAAGGGAATAAATTATGCCCGTTGGCTTACAAACTATATATGCTATTTCGGCGCCGTTTCGTCTACCAGTGGACACATTGATTTTCCAAGATAAAGCCTTTTATTAACACAATAAACGGGCTCTGAGTGTTGCTAATTAGTGTCGGTGTAATTACGTGAATTACTAGGTCTAATCGCACTAATGACTTGGAAATTATTATAAAAAACAGATAGGTCACGTGGGCTTACAAGAACAGAGTGCAGTCCGAACTGTGGTCTCTCATTGGTTTGTTCGCTCTATAGTCTTACTGACACTAATATAGCCAAACCGACGAAACAACAATTGAGGAACTTAGGCACAGAAACCAATGTTTATAAATGTGACACGTGCTCAAAATTTTGTATTCGCTGATGTATTGAATTTTTAACAGATAAGTTGGCTTTGTTTGTTACAAAGGTAAATATGGTGATGCGTGCAATTAAGCTTGACGGCACTCAAACCATTTTACTGTTCGTTGCCAGATGTGTTTATGTTTGACTTGCCCTCTTCCATTGCTTGAATTTTAATGTCGCCACAAAAACATTTTTAAGTCGCTTGTTTTTCACATTTGACAATTTGTGTCAAATGGTCTGATGATGGCTTTAACTCTCAATATTAATTCTCTATGAGTGCTCACTGCTGTTGACAGTAGAATGGTTTTTACAGTCTCATCGAGAACTGGTTTCGGTGTTTAGAAAGGATAGAATTTCACGCTCGCGTTTTTTACCTACATCAACGTTTTATTTTTAAATACTAATTTGCGAAATGATTTTATTTCTTTGAATGAGCAGAACTCATTCAAACCGAAATAGTTTTTGCGGTTAACGTTGACGATAAAATGCATAATTAAAAATTCTGTGGTTCGCAGACATGTGTATTTCGAAAAACCGCCTATCTGCCCCAACAGCCTCTTTTTTAAGACGACTGTTTGGTTTATATAAAACAGGAATTAAGCAATGTCTTCAACTCTTTTTCGATTGTTCTTCTTATAATTATAGATATTTGTGTTCAATGTTTATAGTTTGAAAATTTGGAGTAGGTACATTTCGTATTAAAAAGTTCATTCAAAGCGGATACGAGTATTTTCAAAGGAAATGTTTAAATGATTAACAAGAAGACAACCAAGGTGCAATATTCTTGCGTAATATAAAAACTTATTTTTGGTTTCGGCAAAAAATATTATATGCTATAATGCAAATCAATCATAAGTCCTTTGAGAAAAACCTTAGAAATTTGATCTATTTTATTAACAAGACATGCCCCTTATGCGCCAAGCCACAGAAAAGTAAACCATGATTTCAATTTTTAAAAGCATATTTGGTTAGGCGACTCTCCAAATATTGAATGAGAAAACAAAGCCAGTATTCAATTAAGTTTCCTGGCTACTGGTGTGTGACGTATTTAAGAAAGAAATATAATAACAAGAAGATAGAGAATGTTTTGTTTTGCTCGTGGTGTGAAGAGACAGCCACAAAACCCACTAATTCTGTCTGCGTGTTTGAAAAGGCGCATTCAAGCAGAACGGAGTAGGTTCCTTGCGGTTTGCGGCCGAACATGAATAATTCACACATGATAAAAATGTGAATGTTTATAAAACACAGCTGCTGTAAAATATTTCTCTTATTGATCTTGCGGATGGCAAAGAGGAAACCGCACTGATATCGCCCCAGGTTCCCTTAGAAATCGTTAAGTTCCCGAGGAAAGCTATCTTTTCACAACTCAACGCATTTATTAAAATCAAGTTGAAAACAGAGTACAAAGGCACAGAATGAAATTATGCGTCATTGAAAACATCTTGTTGCAACATTGATCTTTCAGTAAATGGAATAGCATCTGTGACGACAGACAGCGTTTATCTTTTTATAACAAAAGCAAGCTGTTTTAGCCAAGAAAGGTAGTCCGTAGAGATGAAAATGATATTTCTAAAGAGCTCCAAATGCCCGCCGCGAAAACTAACCATCAAAACATACGTGTTGACAACTAAGCGAAAATTTAGTCAGTCAATTATTTTTTACCGCCAGCAGAGCGAAATACACCAAATTTCTTTCGTGAAGTAGCTTAAAATAATTTCAAGAAATGATTTAAAAAGGTGTGCCTTATGAATAACTGGCAATGATAATAAACTATTTCAAACTTTCAAGTTTTATAGTGGCTATCAAGATTTTGAATGATCGTTCATTTATCTGCATCTTGCACAGATTAGAAACACTTGCATCTTTATATTTTTTAAATAAATTGACGGGAACTGAAAAAAGAAAACAACAAAGGCATAAAAATGCCGAATCAAATATATATTGAGTGACCAGTACTCGCTTTTTGTAAGAATGAATTTATTCTTTTTAAAACACACTTTCATCCCAATTTCGTAGCATGACAATCGCATACAAAATGCGATATTAACTCGGAACTTAGTAAGTGAAGGATTTTTAATATTCGTTCAGTCTTGACACACTTTCAATTAATAAGAGGTTGAATTGTTCAAGTACCCATTTAATAAATAACAATTTGCCACGTTTAGCAAACCACCATAAATTAAATATTTTATCGATAACTTTCACACAACATCGATTAACTGAACTCTTTGAAAGTGAATGCAAACAGTCGTCGTTGCATATGGAAACTGACTTGTGCTCCGTGTAAGCTGAAGATGCCGCGTAAACGAAAAAGTTCCTTCGAATACAAGAAACTGAAAAGTTGCAATTGAACGAGTTTATTGTTCTTAAATTGAAACTGAAATACGTTCATTTCATTGTGTTTTTTCAAAAAGTAGAAAAAATGGCATTATAATTACATTAGTTACAGATTTTTTTTCATTTCGAGTTCTATATTGGCTTTTGAAACGAGTTCTTGCTCTTGATAGCACTTTAATCAACGCTTTTGTGGCAATATAGATCCACTAAGCAAAACCAATTCGTAATATGAACTCATATGCAAAACAGGATGGCAAATTATTTGCTTAGATTGGAACATAGTGTCTTTACATAGAAAAACCTTACAATTTCTTTGTATTTTGTGACTGTTGTGCAAACACAGCCTTCAATAGCTCGCTTGCATAATAAACTGTCTCTTTGACTTAATAGATAAAGATGATAAATAAAACTTTACCAATTGATAAATCAATGAATATTATTTGTTGAAAATCATCCAGTTAAAATTATACATTCTAATTTAAGTTGATTTTCTCTCTCTTTTTCGTAAAGTAAAACGTCAGTATTGATTGAAATATTCTAAAAAATACACAAGAAACATTATTTTCTGCTTGTTAAATCTAAATACTGAAAAAAATCTTAAATTTGACAAATTAATGCGATAAAGTTTGAGAAGAAATTAAACGAATTTATGCAGGAAGATTTTACGTTGTTCTGCAATATTTACTGAAGTTTGCCTGACATTTCAATATGCAAATAAATAATATTTCACTTTTTAGTTTGGCTAAAGTAAATAGCGACAATCAAAAGTCTACTTTGCGAAATACTGGATTTTCAATAAGTAAAATAAAAAAATGCAGGCAAAAATGTCGAGAATAATAACAATATAGTGAATAACTTTATTACTTATGCACCGCAAAATCATTTTAGAAATATGATCTAATGCGCACACTACTATGAAGAAATAAGACTGCAAAACAGCTTTTTTTCGCTAAAAAATCGAAAGTTCAATTTATTGGCGAGTCGGAAGACCGGCAAAATGGACGTGAAAGAGACTGTTCTGTAGTCTAAGAAACATTTTAGTGACACTTGAGATCTTCCGGGAGGCTGTTTTTGAAACTTTTTAAAAACGTTTTAAAACCCGAATATGCCTCAAATCCGCGCACGGCGCACGGTTATACTTATAGGCTTTCTTTTAAGAAGACAAAAGCGAGATTATATTACCGGATTGATCTCATATTATATATTGAGTAACCCAAAAGGTTTACAAAAACCCAAGCCTCATCGTCGGTGAATAGTTGTAACAATCAAATATTTTAAAACTTCATTTTCATTTTTAGTTTTATATTATTAAGCAATTGAACGGCTGTTGTTTTTAACATGGACGCGTTACTGGAAATATTTTCAAAACAGATTAAAATCAGGAAGTTTCTTTATCCTACAAGCATTTATCTTTTTGCAAAATGTTTATGCTTTGTGTGCACTTAAAAAGCAGTACAACAAAAAGTATTCATTATCAGACTTCATGCGAGTTCTCAACTGCAGTTAGGTACTGTAAAAGCAACACGAGCCATGAATTACGCTTTAAAGAAGATAATGTTTTAAAATAACTACAGCGATAAAGCTTCCCTCTGGCTCAACGAAATCTTTTTACTCGTGCAGGCGGTAAACATTCTATCATTTAAAAAACTTATAACACAAATAAAACAGTTTTCCCAGTATTTGTAATCTGAAATTATCGTTATCGAATTTATACTTATAGAGTTCTGATCTTTTTTCAATTTAATTTTGAAAACAATATTTTAGATTTTTCCAAAGAGGCATATATACAAAAGATATAATATTTTTAGAAAAATATATAAAACCACGTGGTATTGGTTTGTCGGAAATTTTCTTTTCTTTTTGATTCATTCTTAAAAAGAGATCGGAACTCTTTGGCCAAATGTACTCGATAAAAAAACCATATTGTTTCACTTCCCTATCAGCAAGCTACAGGAGGGATATAATCAGATCAAATGCGGATAACTGTGATGTATCGCTTTACCGCCGCCTTTAAAGTTTTATCAACTTTGATCTTATCTTTCGATGTCAATTCGAGATTGTAATCGATACGAATAAAAGGGGAAAGACTTCAGTGCTACTTTGAACACGACTCCTCACATGTCATTATGTTAGAAATATCTAGACAGTATTTTTAAAAAAATGAATTGATTTCGGACTGTACGAGAGTTTTGATTGGCCAGACAAGTGATGTCAATTTTATAGCGCCATAAAGCACGAAAAACTTAAGTGATAAGAATAAGTTAGATCCTACAAGAACTTACATTAATTACAGTTTGGTCTTCTTCGCCATCTTTCTCTCTATCAAGGCGAAAATAATAAGCACATATTTTTCAATTTATTTCTTTTGAAAAATTTTAGTCAGTTTTAATGAACCGATGACTGATGGGAACAATGATAAAATAGTGTTAAACATCCATCAAATTGAAGCTTAAACATCCCATACCCCGGGAAATTCACCGGGCATTTGAATTTTTTAAGAATTTTTTATTGTCAAACTCCCCACCCATGTGACAAGACTGCTGATCAAATGCCCCACAGTTTATGTTGTACATCCTAGAATCACAGGTACGTGCTTAAAATGTTGGACTGTTTTAAAAAACGTAGTATTTTGTTTGAGAAATGCTTTGATTTGTCATGCAATTTCACTGTGGAAACTTGAATCGTTCGATCAGATATTTCCGTTCACATGCCCGACCTCCGACACCTCTTGGTGCCAACTAAGGCATGAAAGCAGGTCAAATGTTTGGGGATCGCCCGGAGGAATGTTCAAGCTTCGATTTGATCAATGCATTACACGAGATAATTTTTGTGCAACTTGAAGGGGGCCTTACATGGCGCAATAGCTCCTGCAACTTGACTTTTGTAACTAAAAGTAAAACCATTGCGAAAAGAAGAACTGAATTGTACTTTCGGCAATGATGTCTACGACTTGTCTCGCAACGATATTAGTCATTGCACGGGGTGTTACACGCTGTAATGGCTCGTCAAGTCGTTTCGCACTGGCGTTGCGAGACAAGTTGCAAGACACATGTGCCTCGTGTAGCATCAGCCCCAGTTGAATTATTAAATTCTCCCAACTTGTGCCCATATTTTTCTTTGAACAAGTTTGAGAGAATTTCACTTTTAATCTTCATTAGTTCGCTTTGTTTGATCAATTCGCATTTTCTCATTAGCAAATGTCTTATTTTGTATTTGTTATGTAAGGAGAAGTTGAATGCTGATAAGTGATTGGGAGTGAAAGTGTTAACGCGGTCGGGATTTTGAAGCTCCTGATCTAGAACAGGATATTTATTTCAGACGTAGAGGCGGTTTCTAGAATGGGGAGATATTATTTCGAACCCAGAAAGCTTCAGTTTTGTAAGCAGCCATTTCAAATTATTAAATGAAAGGTTGCATTAAAAAGGATTTAACACTTTGTTTGCGGCCTGATGTTAAGACCGTAGACAGAACTGAGCAAGAAAGTGAGACATTTAACAATCACTCTTATAAATAAAGTATTATAAATAATATATACGTAATTTGCTGAAATCTACACTGTTATTTAGTAACTTGATTTTATAAATTAAAGTTTATAACACAATTTAATAACATGGAAATTTTAAAAAAATCCGGATCACGGCTTTAATTTCAACTTAAATTTGTTGCTCGTTATGAAGAAGCATTTATCAGTATAAGTCAAATCAATTATAATTGTTTTGAGAAAACAGGGATACTTCAATTTACAAACTTTTTATGCAAAAACCACCCAAACTCTACTCCACGGTTTGGCCAGAACCTGCACGCATGCGCACAACCACCTTCACCCGAACAACAAAGTAAGTAACTGGAGCAGCCGTGTACGTACAGCTGTTTCGTCCTTGTTAGGACTCATCAGCACGGTATAGCTTTTCAGCCACAAGCAATGAAATTACAAGGGTGAGTTTAGAGAACTGCTTTAAGGCTATCTCCCACCGCATGAATGTGGGACGTTGGTTGGTGTATGCCAAAACATACCACAGGCAATGCGTGTGGAGAGAAATTGAAGTATAGGTTTGGACTAAGAATGGCAGGTGAGTAAAAGATCAGAAATTGTAGTATAGGTTTGGACTAAAAATGGCGGGTGAGTAAAAGATCAGAAATTGAAGTATAGGTTTGGACTAAGAATGGCGGGTGAGTAAAAGATCAGACATTGAAGTATAGGTTTGGATTAAGAATGGCGGGTGATCAGCAATTTTAACTAAACAATTTTTAAAACTGACTGTTTTTGTTGAAATTACCCCCGGGAGGTACTTGGATATTTTTTTTGGATGGCAGTTGGGGACACGGTATCCCGTTTGAAAAAAAAAAGTTCCCTGAAACTGAAACTTCGTTCTAGAAATTTTATAATCCGGTCAAAAAAGTTTGACTTCAATTTCTGATCTTTTACTAGGGTTTAAAAGTTTTTTTATACAAATCTGTAAATTTTACCTAGGCTCCCAGCCCTGTACTGATATCTCCAAGGCTTTAACCCTATTTACACTACACAAAATACCAGCCAGGCAAGAATAAGTGCTGGCAAGGGTAATGTTAACTATCTGGAGAGGTAAGGATAAGTGCTGGCAAGGGTAATGTTAACTATTAGGAGAGGCAAGGATAAGTGTTGGCTAGGGTAATGTTAACTATTAGGAGAGGTAAGGATAAGTGTTGACAAGGGTAATGTTAACTATTAGGAGAGACAAGGATAAGTGTTGGCTAGGGTAATGTTAACTATTAGGAGAGGCAAGGATAAGTGTTGGCAAGGGTAATGTTAAATAGTAGGACAGGCAAGGATAAGTGTTGGCAAGGGTAATGTTAACTATTAGGAGAGGTAAGGATAAGTGTTGGCAAGGGTAATGTTAACTATTAGGAGAGGCAAGGATAAGTGTTGGCAAGGGTAATGTTAACTA
>JAOTRI020022181.1:0-18560 GCA_028564885.2 Zoanthus sanctaehelenae | reverse complement strand
CAAGCATAACACCTGGCATAAATAAAATTTAGAACATAATTATGAATCCAAGCATTATGTAGCCCGAGTAAACGCGTGTGTACGCGTCTAGTTTGCATATGAAACAGATTTTTCTGCTTAACACTGCACCACCGAAGAAACCAGAATAATGTAAAAAAATGTTTTTCACAAAGACTAAGATTTTCTCTTTTATCTACATTTTAATAATTTGACTTCCTAAAAATGCCTGTTGAATGGCTTTATGTATTTACTGACGAAGCCGCTGATTTTCTTTCGTTAATTTATGCGATGTGAGTCTTAAAGACGCATGCGCAAAGCTAAGTTCTCTATAGGACCTTTAGTTCTCGGATTTAAAAGTCTGAACCTTGTAGCTAAATTTAGCTGCATCGCAAGCGTTCTCACTTTTTAACAGGGAGTTTATCAAAAAAGAATTATTAAAAAGAAATTTGATGAACGTAACTTTTGGTATACAATTTATTAAAAAGGTTAACTGTATTACACAACGTTTCGTTGCCATCCGGGCAACATCATCAGGTCAACTGAATGTAAAATGTTTCCCTATTTTCCGCTGAAAAAACTTCCATGGGAGCAAATAAAGTTAAAGAACATAAAGTTCACATTGGATAGGGTTATAAATCATCCGTAAAAGGAAAAATCCATAATAATAAGCCAGTTAGCAGCAATCCGTTCACATTTCCTTTGTAAAAAGATTTACATTCCTCAATTTATAACACTGAAACAAACGGAAACAGACGCAGTCGATAGTTAAACGTGAGTTTCCGTCACGTAAATGCGACAACGGAAACGAAACTTAAATGCGGGTCCGTTTCCGGTGTAACCGGCACGAGGAAAACAAGCGTAACTTTAGCAATCTGTTGACGGATAAATATGTATCCTCAAACGGCAACATACGTTCCCTGCATGTAACCGTAACGATTCCGTTGACGGAAACAAGTATTTTCGTGCTATGAATAAATAAGTTTTGTAAATTCAATCTGCCTCGACTAGCTTTAGCTACATGCAGATTGATTATGTTGTTGTAACTTTTTTTTGTATAGTGTCAATAAAATTACAATTTTTTGCTGCGGGAGGCCTGAGAGAGGAAATAAAAGTACAAAATGCCTGCAACCCATGGTACTTGTAACTGGAGGCCCAATAATATAAAAGTTTTGGAGAAGACATTCTTAAAAGGATCGAGGAAGGGACCACTTCAAACACAAATAAAGCAACAAAGTTTGGTATTTTAATGTTTGATGGTATAAATTGTTAAACCTTTTATTTTTATTCCGTTTTATTATTGTTGGTAAGTTTAGCGCTCGCGGGTGAAATAGTTTGCGGAAGAGGTTGTACAAAATAATTTTGCTCAAATTTTAAATAATTTTTGATTTTTTTTTATATTTATATACCGTTTCGGAGAATCATAGCTGGGCTCTTGCGGTTGGGGTAACGTGACCATAGTTACATAAAACAATTAGCTATTAAAAATGGAAAGAGCAGGTTGACTTTTATTTGACAATCGTTAACGTTTCGGCGAAATACATTAATTACAAGTTAAAATCAACTCAGTCATTGTTCCATTCAAGTAACAACTTGGTTATGTAAACCGAATCGTATTGTAATCTGAAACAGTGATTTGATTTGCTTTCTTAGTTGAGCTACAGCTTTCTCCCTTTTGCTGCAGTGCAGGGGGTCCTATAACACCAACTATCTATAAGCCAAACACATCTCTATAACCCGGACAGTTAATGCTGATCCCCAAAGTGTCTGTCTTTGAATTAGGTGCTTGTAGACAATCAACCTTGCATAATTTCTTTTGATGATGAGCCTCTACAGTCTAATTGATGATGAACTATTCGCATAAAGCTAAAGAAAAAATTACCGCTCTGAAAGTGACTTTTACATGCATGGAGCAACATTGCGATGTTGCTTTTAGAAAGATTAATCTTAATGGGATTAATGAAAATCACGTTGACGTTTGATGTTTGTGTTCTTTAGTATATCGCATAAAACAGCTCTATTCAGTATTGAAAAAAAATGAAAATATATTGCCAAAACTCATTATGAGTTTGGTCTCACATTCGTTAGCAAAGTACAGTTATTACCTTTTTTTCCAAAGTTATTTTTGAAGCAACAAATTTATTTGTTATTTTGTGTCTTTTCAGACTCTTGAGTTTCAGTAAAGACGCTCACAAGCGGCCTTGTCAAATATTGCATGCTGGGTATCACATGGCGGCCATGTTGTTGTACACTGAACAAAACAATTTTGATTATTATTCTGTTTGGAATACCAACATGGCCACAATATCTATTATCTTCATTTTATGTCTTTACGATTATGTGCAAACCGAGAATTTGGATTCTTTTGTGACATTTTGTTCCATTTGAAACGATTGAAGTGTTTTCAAAATAATATTATGTAGAAGTATGCAACTCGGTATAAAATTAGAAAGAAAGTGTTACTCGAGTTTAATGCTCAAAAAAAATCCTGAGTCATTGACTGGATTCGAACACTCAACGTTCTGATTACCGAACAGACGCTCTACCCATTGAGCTACAAAGTCTCACATGGGAAGGCAAGTCACTGGTTAAGTTTTTATACATTATTACCGCTGGACATACATGTATAGAGACTTTGTAGCTCAATGGGTAGAGCGTCTGGCCGGTAATCAGAAGGTTGCGAGTTCGAATCCCGTCAATGACTCCAAATTTTTTTCTGTTTTCAAAATGTTTTGATCAAGCCATATTCTATCCTCATTGACTGGTTTAGGAGAATTTCGATACTTTTCATTCAATTGGAGTATAGTTGCCGACCTTCAACATTCTCCAGGAAACTTCCGCGATTGGACACACTTTTATAACTTTAATATAATTTTTCCACAGCATTTGGAAACCTTATCAAGTACTGCAAAACAATTATGAAATCTTTCATTATTGCTAATAACAACCAGTAATCCCTTCATGTCCACCGAGCACCAATTATCCAACGGATCTTAGTGTTTGTAATCTTACCAAAAGAGAGACAACCACTTCATGAACCCAATATTGATACAAAATGGAATGTAAAGCGTATAGAAAATAAAAAAATTGTAAATAAAGAATAAAAGTATCATCAACCAACAACAATATGAGCTTTAGATGATAAGATTTCTCAATAATTTCTCGATAATTTCGCAATTCAACCAACCTCGTTCCCAAGGCCCCTTTCTCTTCCACTCAGATAGAACCCTGGGAACGATGTTGCTATTCCATCCATCTCAATCGACGTCATAGCATATAAAGCATCCAATAGCACAAGTTATAAACAACAAAGAGCAAAGGAAAAAGAACGCGACTGCAACGATCGACATTTCTGCACATATCTTCAATAGTACAGCAAAGGACTTTTGGCTCTTCATTACTGCCCAGCCAGACTTCTGACAGCGTCGAAGGTAATTCCTTTTCAGTTATGTTGTTTTTGATGTTCCCATCAACACTGTGTTCATTCTGCCTCGAAGAGTTGTCAGGCTCAATGTAACAATTTACTGCTTTATTGCCGGCATTTGATGGTTTTCTAGTTCTGAACACAACTTGAAGGCCGTGTCTGCTGCCATCAATAAACTTCTGTTTTCAAAACAACAATAACAAGAAGAAAACTGTTTAACTCAATTGTTTACATAAAAAGATTATTTGGTTTGTGTTGGGAAAAGTTTTTTACTTAATTCTGAATCTTTCTATGGTAATTGCATTCTTCAAAACGTTGTTTGACTTTCCTTGTTGCTGCTCACCTCTGAAACACGATTTTCCAATAATTTATACTTTTTTAGTATTTTTGTTTTTCACTAAAAAACATTAAATCTATAATAACGTTTTCATCAACGTTGCCAAACTGTAAAGCCATTGTTGTCAAAAACCGTCAAAAAACATTTTTCTCCAACAAGCGACCAATCAGTGCCAAGTAATTTTGCCCCCGATTAAAGAGAAAAGCTCTCCCTCGTGAGCCAATAATCACCAAGTAATTTTGGCTCCTACGTTATTAAATCTTTTATGTAGTTGCTTAATGCTAAGGAACAGATATAGTATGGAAAGGGTTAATAATCTGAAAAGTAATTTGACTTAACTTTACATCCCGTTAAAATCTGAGACATCCTCCAACACCTTTACCCGTCCCTCCCTCTCTTCTTCCCTTAACCCTTCCTTCCTCTTTTCGTTCTTCCCTTCCTTCCTTCCTCTTTCTCTTCCTTCCTTCCTTCCTTTCTTCCTTCTTTCCTCCCTTCCTTCCTTCCTCTTTCTCTTCCTTCCTTCCTTCCTTCCTTCCTTCCTTCTTTCCCCCCTTACCTTCCTTTCTCTTTCTCTTCCTTCCTTCCTTCCTTCCTCTTTTCGTTCCTTTCTTCTTTCCTTCCTATTTTCCTTTCTTCCTTCCATCCTTCCTTCCTTCCTTCCTTCCTTCCTTCCTTCCTTCCTTCCTTCCTTCCTTCATTTCTTTCATCCTTCCTGCCTTTCTTTCTTTTTTCTTCCTTCCTTCTTTCTCTTTTCACTCCATTTCCTTCCTCCCTTCCTTTCTCCCTTCCTCTCCGGTATCTGTATTGTTAAGCGGATGAGTGCATTTGACTTCCATTGTAGGGGTCACTAATCCATTGCAGGTTAGCTCCCCTCCCTCCACGGTACTCATTCATCCACTCTTGAAGGATGGAAAGAAAAGTTAGCTGAATAAAAAGTCACACAAATATTTAGATCTCCGCTAAGCCATAATTTTACTGTCTACTCGGTGGTTGGAAGCAGAGGTCCATTCAGCTACGCCAGCCATCTCTGCCCTTTACACTTTAAAATCAATTCTTACATTCATCTCAAAAAAAAAATTGAAATACGCGAACCTGATTCGACTGTGTCTCATTTGCCTTTTTTTCATCAGTTATCGGTTTCTTGTTAACTTTCTTCCGCCATAGCTTTTCAACCACAATGCACTCCACAAGAGTTAGGAAAATAAACAAAAATGACGTCATTAGATACCAATCCATTCCCTTGGCATAACTAACCTGTATCGACATTCAAATTTTCATGAATAAAATATCAAATATATCAACGCTATAATATCAATAATTTCAAAGGTATTGTAATGATCATGATGATAACAAAGTACTAGATTAAATGTTGGACTACAATCGATGCATTTCGTTGGTCGACACTCAACAACTCAATTTCAAAACCTGAGGTTAGTTAAGTAATAAGCAAACATTTCTTCTTATGATAAACGAATATTTTGAAACAGAGAAACTTTTTATCGATTAGAAAGACTAACTTCAAATGTTTTGACGTCCATGTATATTGAGCAAAAATGGGCTTACGTACACTACCTAATAATTAGGTCCTCCTTGTAAGCCGTGTTGGTGAAGTGCACGCCGGAACAACACTCTGACTGTATAAAAAAATTGTCATTGTCATTGTCGTTGACGATGTGGTTGTGATTGTCACAGCTGCTGACAATGTCAATGTGATTGACACTGTCACTGTCATTGACATTGTCATTATCATTGTTACTTTTATTGTTATTTACACTGTCACTGTTATTGTCACTGTCACTGTCATTGACATTGCCATTGCCATTGTCAATGTTATTGTCATTTTCATTGTCACTGTTACTGTCACTGTAATTGTAATTGTAATTGTCATTATTATCGATGTCAAGGTAGACAAACCTTGGGTAACATGCTGTTTGTGTAACCCAATAGGAACACAATAGTGAGAATGGTTGTTATGCCAACCGTCAATCGACTGGCGCCATCATCAGGACTCATCCAGAACACGATCCAACTGAGCATGACCAGAAATCCACACGGTACGTAGATCTGGATCAGATAGTATCCAAGACTCCTCTCAAATATGAAAGTGATAAAGAGCTTGGAAAAGATACCTGCACAGAACGTCAAACATTTATTATAAATAGAAATGTTGTTTTTTAAACTTGACATATATTTGTAAAAGTATTTCATTTTCATTCAGATTATGACAAATTATCACATGAAAAAACTTTACCCATTCAAGACGTCTCGGTTAATGGTGTTAAGTAACCGCCATATTGTCAGTGGATCTAAAAGAAACGCATGCGCACGATCCACAGAGTTATCCATAACCACCGAGATATATCGGGGTGAACCGTTCACACGGACCGGACCCCTAGGGCTATCCCTATCTTCTAGACCGAGTTCTCACACCTCCGAGTTATTTCTGCTTCGTGTGAACGGAATGACTGAAACTTAAAAGTAAATGTCAAAACCTTGTCCCGAGATATTTCGGAGGACCTAAACGGATCTAAAACAAATCATTTACCAAACACCTATTTTCATTAACTTCTATGTTTTAAAAATCTCACCTGTTGAGTAAGCAGCTTGCGTTTTGTGGATCTCGTGTTTTGGCATATAAAACTGAGCCATTGCTCGTTTTTCTATACCAATCGGGTTTTTTTTCCACTTTAGCACCAAATCTGATTCATTGTACCCATCTAAGAAAGAAATAAGAAAGCCTCAGTATTAACCTGCAGTATTTTAAATTGAAATATTGATAATTATGAAGAAATATAATTCATATGAATTGGAGCAATATATATTGTTAAACGAAAGATTGATATACTATATGAAAATTTTGCTGTTCGGCATCAAATTTCGGCAATAGTTTTTCAAAACATTAAGTTATCCCGTTGAAAATTAAACAAGCATACAAAAATTGGAGTTCATATATTGTGATCCTTAAAGTTTGTCAACTTTTTTGTGCTATTTATCTTTTTAAAATATATTTTATAAATAACGTTTGTTCATATAAACTCTTGTTAATTGGCCATCGAAGTTTTATCAAAAATACAATACAAACAGCAGTAATAAACATAGTTGTCGTATTAATATTTCCTTGACGTTTCGTATGGTTCAACATATATACATTACCAAAAGTAAAAAAACCGTTCAAATTCTGAAATTCAATACAAGCAAGAGAAAGGAATGGTTAAATACTAGTAAAGTGACAGTTTGTCAAGAGCTAGTAACGTTTACATTTAGAGGTGGTTTGAGTTCCTGTATTAATAATGTTTCTTTAATCTACAGTGTAGATCTGTTTTTTCAGATCTGAATATCAAATTTACAATTATTGCCTTTATTGGTAAATGACGTTGTTGACCAGATTATTTCAAGATGGCAAGTTTTGGTTTTTGGTCAGTGCTAAATTGGGAATGTTGACTTGTGAAAAAACTTCAAGATTAAAACACTGGTTGAGTTTTTCTAATGCTTAAAAATTATTTGATGAAAAACAACAGCATAAATATACATACACGTGGGAAGTTGATGCAAACACTGATGCAGAGCATAAGTACATACATAGATGTAATGAAACAATAATACAAGTCTAAACACGTTTAAATAGATATCTATATTGCTATTAATAATAATATATGCATCATTTGGCTGCTATAACGGGATATAGTTTCTTGTTTGTTTATCTATAGATTTGTTCACTGTGTAAAAGGTTTCTGTAATCTGGCATATTTTTTATCATACATTTCATGAATTTTCATTTTAGAGCTAACCTGCGATGGATTAGTGTCCCGTTCAGGGGGAGTCAAAGACTCTCATCCGTTTAACACTACAGAAACCGGAGATAAGCGCCGGCTCCATGGGCCACTAGGCTCGATTGGATTTAGCTTTTTTTTAATAATATAAACCCTCTATTTTGTAACAGATCTAGTGAGATTGAAATTTGCACTAGGTGTTTAAAGAAATTTCACAGGGTTAATCAATTTTCTCATAGGTTTAGCTCATTTTTCAGTCAGACTTTTTTTATTGACCTTGGCCTTGCGTACTAGTTCTACGTAACTCAAGACTTATTAGTTTTGTATTCAGAGTTTTGTAGTGGCTTCAAATCTGGTGCATGGGCCAAAAAGGTGTATTAATGGATAGATTCAATTCAAACGCCTGAGGGACGAAACATTTGAAAAATAAAGAATGGGGAGGGGAAATATTTTTCTTGATTTTTTGAGCCTACATTTAGTGAATGTTTGTTTTTATACTATGTGTGTATTTTTTTGTCGCTCTGCTTGCATACATTATTTTTGAAGACATTTTTTCAAACGTTTTGTAATAATGTTTTATTGCTAACCTGACTGTGTTGTGCTACTCTGCAAACAAAACCTCCTTTCTAGGGCAGGGTTAGCTCTACTAGTGCGGCTAACCTCACCAGCAGGGTTGAAAAGAAACGTCAGTTTACATGGAGAGGGCAACCCTAGCGCAAGCGTTTACATGCACTAAACAAACGAAAAGCCGGCTCCTGTACAAAGCCGGCAGCCCTAGCAAATCAGTGGGGTGGCCCTAGCACTAGGGTGTCCCTACCTTGTATGTAAACGGAATGACAAAACACAACGGACAAGGGGCACCCTACTAGTAAAGCTGGCCCCGGCAGAAAGGCTTATTTTCTCCTTGTAAACTCGGCAGGCCCTAATAAATAAAGCAGAGATTGCCTAAAAATATTCTTTTGACCTCACTCAACAGGTTTG
Source organism: Zoanthus sanctaehelenae (assembly GCA_028564885.2). NCBI lineage: Eukaryota > Metazoa > Cnidaria > Anthozoa > Zoantharia > Zoanthidae > Zoanthus > Zoanthus sanctaehelenae. The sequence continues at coordinate 10,051 of JAOTRI020022181.1, read as the reverse complement.
CAGAAAACTACTCATTGCTCGTGAAGGCATATTCCAAGATCACGTTAGTTTGTCCGAACCCAACAACCGTGTTATCAGAACAAGAACGGAGCCAATCAAAAGAGAATTTATACGAGAACATCTGGCTTGTGGATAAACTAGGATATGAAACGTGCACAGTTAACGCTAGTATTCATAACCGTTTGAAGGATTGTGACAATCCCTTAACTCTGGATTATTACGATATCGTATTTCAGCTCTACAGTCTAGACAAAAATGGTCTAACGTTTCAACAAGGCAAAGAATATTACTTAATAAGTAAGTTCAGCCATATCTTAGTTTGTTTCCTTATCAGTTATGTCCTCGTTGCGAGTTTAAAAAAGACCAACTCCTATAACTATATCTATGGCGACCTAGGTTACAAAGCCCAAGTTCCAGATTCATAAATTCTTTGAATTTCAGATACCAAAATAAATCTGGATCGCAAATTCGAGTAATCAACTGAATTTTGCTGGATTCCGGGTGCTAGCGCTGTTACGTTGGTTCATTTATGACTCGAACAAAGATGTCATCAAGAATAGTTTGCTGATGCACCTCAAATATATAGCTAGGGTCAAAACATTTGTTTCCTGAGGGAGAAGTTTTGTTAAATAGCTTAAGCAAAGCGAATAACTTTTTTTAAAACAAAACAAATACGTTGAGTGCCTTACATGTGTTTTTGAAGTTTTTTCTACAAGACGTTCTACCACTTCAACCTTCGATGAGTTGGGATAAGCAAAACGTAGGCTCTGTGTTTGTTTTTGTATGAAAACAGTAGTCAAAGTTGCAAAAACAAAGCCTTAGTGTACGCACATGGCCGTCAATTTTTTCCCGCCGAACTTTCCCGCTCTAAACATGTACATGACATGCAGCGCAACAACAATTTTCACTGGCTGGTCAACAACTTTCAAGATGTTGGCCAGTCAGGTGATATTTGACTTGAACTAAACCTAGCCAATGAGAGGATGTCTCCAAGTCGAAAACTCATTAACTATGTATAACAATTATTTATAATTGCAAGTGTCTTACATTGAACGCAATAGCTTTTCCAGTTTTAATGATTCCTACTTTATCACGTATAACAAAGACTTCACAGCACCATTTTCTCCGATTTACAAAATCTATTAAAGTTCTTTCTTTCTTTGGTTTTTTTTTTGAGCCAATGAACACAAAACAAAAATTTCGTTTGTGTCGTTTTCTCAAACTTTATTTTTCACCCTCTAGGCACCTCCTCTGGCACTCAATCTAGTCTGCTAAAAACATCCGGGGGACATTGTGCGGATAACAACATGCGATTAAAGATTTATGTGTGCACAGGCAAAGATGGTAAGTTTCATAAGTTTATTTCAGGTTCAAGCAACAAGGAAAATATAACCGCTTACACCTGCGTTCTAGATTTTGAAGTCTTACAGTTTCTCGTGCGATTTTACTGATTTATTGACATTGATTGCTCAGAGAGTTGGCAATGGAAGCGGCGACTACATTTTGTAAGCCTCTAACTTAAGCAATAAGGAGCTTTACTGTTAGTAGTCGTGTACCACTGCTTCGGTGTAACAGAACGACATGACCTATTACTATTGTAACCGTTCAGGACTGGCTAGCTTCAAGCACGATATAATCAATAATTGAGCGTGTGTAAGGTGGTATAATGTTAATCGGAAGTATAGACAGGACATGTTGTGCTCTTGATCGATTTGTTTTGCAGTAGTTTGTTTGAACTAAAGAGTTAAGTTGTAAGTCAAAAATTAAGGCAAAGTTCTAATTATGTTTGAATTTGTTTCAGTCAAAGAGAATAAGTGTAAAAGCCCATCCTTCACTGCATCAGCTCGAACCGTACCCCAAGTCAGTGTATCAACGGTGACGCAAACTGTGACGTATTGCCCGACACCAACGTCATCACTTGTTAAACCTACAAAGGTTATCGATACTATGTCGAGTAGAACGACAAGTTTTTCTAATAAAGGCAAGACGCCATCATTTGTTCTTCCTGGAGCACGGGGGCCAGGTGCAACGAACGTTGTTCTGTCTAAGTATTCGAGACTTCTGTCGTCGTCAAACCTAAAGCCCACGAAAACTAGCCAATTACAATCTAGTACGAGACACTCAGGACCAGTACAGTTTTCGTTACAGCAAACATAATATGAGTGTCAGAAGTAATACATACAAAATAAGTAACCCTTGAACGTCCAAAGAAAGGAGGGAACGGAGATCAAATGGACCCACCTTCCTTTTTTTCGCATTTTTAATTTTCCAAAAGTGTTTTTGCTTTCTTTGCGAAATGTTAAATTTTCATTACTGAATATGAAGAAACACGCTGTGCATGACTAGTTTCGTGTTAGTAACTTAAATAGGTTTTTTACAGCTTTAGAAAGTGAAAACAGTTTCCTGAAAAACACAAAATTGTAAAATTTTAGGGAAAGAAACATAAAACTAGTTACAAAAAAATTAATAAATATGAAAAAAAAGAATCATAAATTTCAAAACTTCGCAAAGATAACGTCATCAAATTGGTGTTCTGAAAAGTACAATAGTTGAGTTTTGTGTCGACTGGAAAATTTGGCCCTTTATTCCTTTGTGTACATTTGTAAAAATTGTTACAAGAAATGGCATGGTCGTCCAAGGGTTAGCAAAATATAGTACAGATATATTTATATATTTTATGGAAAAAAATAAAAATATACAAAAAGAAAAACACTCACGCACACACACACTGCTAGAAAAAAAATGCCATAGTTTACTATCTTTTTGAAAATATTTCTTACAGGACTCACGCGGTAGGCTAAGTCATATGAAATACATTAGGACAACACATGACTTTTGGAGGGTATAAAATTTATTTGTGGCTCCTGAGTAGCATCATACGAGGGACACAAATAAACTATATCCCCTCATTAATATTTGATTATCATTATTATCATTACACAAGGCAAAATTGTATTTAATAAGAAAAAATCAGGGCGGTAAATGAGTTTTCAGCCCGCGCATCTCCCGTTTGGCTCGCGAAATGGCGCGTTCTAGAGAGCAGTTTGTCATTTGGCCGCGTGTATTGATAATAATTACAAATTGTGTCTATTTCGTCTTATTGCAAGTAACAGAAAACTGGTATATTTACCCTATTGAAATTCTGTTCATTCTCGGGCTAAAAACTCACAATTTTCGCAAGATAAAAACTAATATAGGAGTGGAATTTAACGTTTAATTGACTCTTATACTTACACAATTGTAGGCGATTACATTTTAATGATATTAATGCTAGTATGTTAGGTGGTGTGTAAATTTCTAAAACAGAAATAAAGAAAACATTATGGTAGTCACGATTGTTTATGGAAAATTGTTCTTCGATGTTTTAGACAATTCTCAGAACAAAAAGCTTGAGCTAAATACTTTAAAACCAAGTGTCCCATGAAACCGGCGGCGCTTTTTTCGGTTTCTGATATGTTAGTGCACGGATAAGAGTTTTTGACTCCCCCCTAATGGTAACAGTAATCCATCGCAGGTTAGCTCCCAGCAAATTCTGGTATATAATCATATTTACCTACCCCGGAAGGATGAAAAGATGATTTGGTTTAAGAGGGAAAAAAGTTGCACAAACCCGTTCAGACCTTGGCATTGCCGAGGATTGAACGGGTCGGAAAGCTGAGGTCTTATAAAGAAAACACTTGATAAGAAACTAGGGTCTGAAATACCAAAAATCTTAAGAAACCTTTAGGGCTAAACTCTCTTGAACCAAGAAACTTCCTAAATATGAAAAACAAGAAAAATAACATGGAATTTGAGAAAGGCATTTCTTTAATCTCCTAATGCATTCCTCAGTGCATCTATAAAGCGCTTTTGCGCAATAAATCTCGAAATTCATGGGACTTTAGTCTGAAGTTTAACCCCAGCTTCTATCTCCATAATTCACAGGATTACCTGCTATCTTCACGACGCATCAACTGTCTTGGTTGGCTCGTAAGAAGTAGAAATTAGTTCTTGCAAATCGTCCATTCTTTCTTACGTGCCCTACAACTTGAATGAACGTTTGTTCCTTAGTTTATTTCTCGGATAAAGAGCTCAAGAAATTAAGAAACCCATAAGAAACTTTCAGGGCTAAATTGAGTCAAATTTATAAGAAACTTTGAGACCCAAGGGCTAAAGAAGTTTCTTATGAATAACATTCAACGCCCGTTGCGTCGCGTCCTTTTGTCACGATAAGGCGATTACAAAGTTAGGGCTCCCTATGGAAGTGCACACACTTCAATTTCGTTCCCAGGCCTTTTCTTCCGAAGGATTTTGCGAGACTATTTCCTTTCCCTAACACAATCACAATCTACTCAGTATAGAACTTGATGGGGCCTCTTTCCCGCTTTTTCAAATACAAATGTTGTTTAGCTAGGTTATAAAATTTTGCAATGTTTAAAACTACGTTAAAGTTAATTTCTCAGAAAACCAATGTGAGTAAAATAAATAAATACTTTATTTAACGTCAATTGCGAAGGAAGTGGTTGCCCATTCTTCGTAGCTAGAGGCTAATGTTTGATCGCTCGACGGCTCAGATCTTGGTGTGAAAGTCGACTTTGCAGAGGAAAGAAAACCGGAGTACCCGGAGAAAAACCCTCGAAGTGAGATTGAGATCGACAAATCTCAGCCCACATACCGAGCCCAGGAATCGAACCCAGGTCGTAGAAGTGGGAGGCACGACTGATGACCACTATACCAACCTGAATCCCTAAAAGCTCGGATCAAGCCAACAACTTCAACCGCTGACAGCTGTTCGTCATTTTTTGGAATCGTATATACTCGTATACGTCAGTGTGTTTGTGACCGGAGATCTCCATGATCAGGTCGATCAGTGACGAGTCCTAAAAAGTACGAAGTTGCTGGCTTAATCCGAGCTCTAACTTATATTGGCTCACCGATAAATTATATTCAACGTAGTTTTCTAGCTATAGCCGGATTTCATACCGGGAAAGTCTGAGTACAAGTCCCTTAATTCTCATACGTACAAAATATGACTGGTGTAAAAGGAAAGACCACACTATGAATGGCCAAATCCTAAAGTTTGATGTTAAACGGATGAACGGTTAACCAAATTCAGCTGTTTTAAAACACAAGCTTAAGAATTACTAAAGAAATGTATGGCGTCTGGACGTTAACCGCTGTTCATCCGTTTAACATCAAATTTTGGGATTTTGCTATTTATGGTGTGGTCTTTCTTTATTTACTAGTCATACTTTGTACGGATGAGAACTAAGGGATGGTATGAAATCCGGTAATTCATTTTGTTTTATACTTATGTTTCATAGATGACGTAGCTGGGTGATCTTCTCAAATCCTACGTGATAAAGCATTTTGTACGTGCGGTTTTCATAATCAGGTTTGTGAAGGACCAGCGGCACAACCCTATCCTAAATTCTGATGAATACTTCCTTCCTCCTTTTTCTTCTTCCTCCTTTACAAAAATCGTGCAAAATATGGTACCAGCATGAAGTTTTGGGAAAATGGGTAATTTGATGCACTGAAAATGATAAGATGTGGACACAAGATGTTCCCTTTAATTGTTTTAGGATTAAATACTGGAGACCAGAACTCTAAAATTGCTTTTTTAAGAACTTGATCACAAGTTGTGATTTAAACTTAAATTTCACTTTTCATGCCACATTATACAATGATGAAAAACGGATTACCGTGAAAGACAGTAAAAAGTTGGCGGTTTTTTGATAGGGGACTAGTTTCCAGCCTTCCTGATCAGCAATGTTCTTGCAGTAACTTTATTCAATGATCAAAACTGACATTCACAAAAGCTTTGATAAACTGAAAAATACAATTGTGCCATCATTTGCTGCTTTAGGACTTAAAGTATTTATTACTGAAATAACTAAAAAACAAACGCCATGTGAACTCTTTCAAATTTGATTTTCTGTATTGGATTATATAACTATGGAAAAATCGTTCACTTTACATACATGCCACTCTCCCACTTTTGGCGGGAGACTTACGCATTCAGTTGCCTCGTCTCCCGCTCTCCCGCTTTGGTATATAAACCTCCCGCTTTATATTACGTCCACTTATATCAAACACTTAATAAAAAAATAGGACAGACTTCCTCTTTGTCTTTTTGTGTCACAAATTATACGAACTTAACTCCCACTAGCTAAGATCGAACGCACTAACAAAACTGAAAGTCGACTCACAAAAAGTTCTCCCGCTTTTCAAATTTTTGGGGTTGGCAACGATGACTTTACCCGACAGAGAAGTGTAAATAAGACTCTGCTCGTTGGGTACAAATTACCCAGTTTCCCAAAGTTTCATGCTGGTATCATATTTTGCACGATTTGGGTAAATTTTGTGATAAGTTTATCACGTTAAGCTGAGTTTTTCTCGAGCCATTCTTCCTTTCTGCGACCGCGCTTGGAGACTACCAAAAACTATTATGTGCTTACTTACACGAAGTATATTGTATGTAAGTCACTTGGCCTTCACGTTACTCATTGAATTTGCATTAGATTTTCAAATGATTCCGTTAAAGCCTATAAATGTGGGCTGCATTACTTTAGTACGACCCGTGCTTGGTAGCTTCATTTGTAGAAATAACTCACATTCAGTTTTCCGTGCGGCGTCCACCTCACAGGGAAAGGTCTACGAACTGAGAACTTATCACGTTAAACCCAAGTACCTCGGTAAGGACTATATGCCTGTCTGTAAATAGATTTTTAAAAGTGTCTTAAAACAACTTCCTTTGTCAATTTTTTTGGTTTTCATTTCTGATGACAGGTGAGTTATAGTTAAGGAATAGCCACAGAATATCTCGCCACTGTCATTAATGTAGTTAAAAATGCGTCAAAGTGGAGACTGTCTCTCAATCATGATAAATTATAATTCGATTATCGTTACCTGAGTCGTCACGCAACCTGCAGAATACCCGGCAATTCTTTGTAATTTACTTAGCACATTCCTCGTTCTTAGAAATATATGCGCAGTTAAATCAATAACAATAGTTGCTCTGCTTAAGGCCCTTATTATATGAGACAGGCTGACCCGGTTAAGCGGGCTGAAAACTAAACCATAGCCCGGTATTATATGTAATCGCGAGCCAAATTTTTACAGATTTCATGAGGACATGACGCGTGACGACTCAAATGGTGACTACAAGTGATGAGAGCACAGGTTTTGAGGTTTCTTTCGTCTAGCTGGGTCTTCTTGGAAGGGATGGGTAAGGAGTTTTTGGAGCTTATCAAAAATAAAATAAAGTCAATCATTGATGTACATCTGAAACACTTTACTTAGAGAGAAAATAAGTTAGTTACTGTAGTTAGTTAGTTAGTTAAGAAGTCCTAAACAAAGCAGTGTCAGTTTCATCAGTAAAAATATAATTCAATTGGGTAAAATTTCTTTTTTGGGGTGCACTATTCTATTGTTTAATCATGCAAACTAACCATTATCCTACACCAATTTCTACTTAACAACTATACCTTGATGATGAGTGGACTACGAATCAATGGCCCATGAGGCCATAGGCCAAATGAGCTATTCAAACTCGTAGTTCATGAGACTTTTTGCTGGATTCATACTGTAAGTTATGGACCACAGATTTTTCCTCATGTCCTGTGCCCTTTGCACTTAGGCCATAAGAATAGAAACAATATATGAGGCTATAACTTACAGTATGGAGTCACTAATCTGCAGACAGAACTGTTTTGTCCTTTGTGAACTCAGAGAAGATTTTGCCATACATAATGCTGTACCAGAACCTGTCGACCTCATCGCCCTCAGGAAGAAGACTAGCAGTAAGCAGTTAAATCGTTGTGAACTATATCTTAGTGACTTTTTGAGAGACAATAGAAAAAGCTTAATATAAAGATTATTTTTGTTGTTGCAGCTGAATTTATGAAACTTACAAGTGAACATTTTCACTTGAGAACTGCACACTCAAAAGTTTGTGGATATTGGATGAGTGACTTGGGTGCCCTTCATCAAGCTGTTCAGATTCACGAGTATGGTAAGAAGATCATTACGGGAGATTAACTCACATATAACAATTTTTGTGCTAAAAATATACATTTTCATCACAAAGAAACCACTACAATTACAGCTGGTAAAACAAGGTGAAAATAGCTTTAAAAAATAAAGATAAAAAAAATAAAGTAAATAAAATAAAATAAATAAAAATAAAATAAATAAAATAAAGTCTTAAAAATACGTACAGTATGTGCCAATTGTCCTGATTTTATTGACAGTCTTGATTTTTGACCTTCAAAAACTCCGAGAATCAGGATGTTTTGATTTCCCAGGATATGCACCAGTAACTACTCTGGTTTTTAAAGTAATATTTTCCATGCTTTTTACATCAATGAGAACTAAGTGCAAAGTCTCTGTAGTACAGTACATACACTGCTGTAGCATGTGATCAATCTGCTTCAACCTTCCTTTTCTCCATCCCTCTCGGTGCCCACAATAAGCTAGCCTTCGATACTCACTTAGTAGAATGGTGAAAATGTCCTGCCTTAGTAATGGTTTGAAAATGGGTATTTTCTAAATGGAAAAATAACTAGCGGTAAACTAGTTTGAGCTGCGTTGGTGTTTCTAATTAACAAACAATCGGACGAAGGACTAACGTTCAAAACATCAGTAAGTATTTCTCTTTTAACGGTGTATAATTTACATTTTCATTACTAAATTTTCTAAATGGGCAATATTTGAGTAAAATTTTTCTCACGGACAAAACTGTTTTTTTTAAATGGTAAAGGCTGCAAAGCATCGAATCACGGGTGTTTCATGCGATTGTTTTGTTTACACTTCTGATTGGATCTTAGCTTAGTGAGGATTGCATTTTTTATTCCCAAATGCCACTTGATACCTTTTGAGCAAAGTTCAGCAGATAAGAATTTGAAATTGGAATTTGTGAAAATGTTTACATTGGAGATTGCTCAGAAGCTGTTTGACGATGAAGGTATATGGGACGCAAGTGCGATCATTGATTAAGGCAACAAGAATATTACTGACAGTAACATTTTCTCCATGGCCACAAGTTCATGATAGAAAAATTAACTAAAAAGAATATTGACATTTGCATAAACAATCTTTTACATCTCCCAGCAGGAGTTGTTTAAAGACCACTTTTATCCATACTAAATTATAATAAGTTAAAAATATACAATAACTGCTACCACTATCAGCCAGGTAATAGTACAGTAAGCATATACTCTACACTTGTTGTAATTAAAAAATAATATTGTCCAGTTTGATATAAGTGGACGTTTTGTTTTCTAATAAGTAAAACATTATTTTATATACATAAAGCTAAATCTATTACAAGCCTAGTGGCCCACAGAGCCAGTGTTTAGCTTTGGTTTCTGTTGTGTTAGGCAGATACACACAGTTAGAGCCATTGACTTTTCCTGGACAAGACACTACTGTAACCTATAGTATCACAGGTTAGCTTCTAACAAACGATACTCATTTACGTACTCTAGAACTGAAGGATTGAAAACTGAGTTGGTTTAGATGGAAAAGAAGATCACATGTGGAAATAGTTGAATTTCGGCAAACAGCCAGGATTGAACTTGGGACCTTGTAGGCAGAAAGCAGTTTGCTTGTGAGGGTGCACACGGAGAATGCAATTAAAATTAGTAATCACATCAATTTTTTCGTTTCATTTGGGAAAAAATTTTAACCTTTGAGCTCAGTTATGCAATAGCCATTTGAACACTTTTTGAAGATCTACTGAGTACTCATACAAATTATTTACAAATCAAACTCTCAAAGCTGTGTTATCACCAAGATATTAAATGAAACTTTCCTCATCAAAAGTAAAGTGATATCATTATTGATATTATACTGCCAAGCAGTCTCTTCCTTTGCAGAGAAATCGAAAATCCAATCGTGTTCATCATTTGGAAAACTGGAAAGAGGAAATGGATATATGTTGTAGTTCAAAATGAATTTTAGTTTAAAATGATTTCAAACTAGGTCAAAATATTTTAAACCAGCTTATTTGGCTGTGGTGAGACTGGGACCTATAAATTATAAGGTTGAGAATTATAGGGTGAATAGC
>JAOTRI020022081.1:0-18566 GCA_028564885.2 Zoanthus sanctaehelenae | reverse complement strand
AGCATGTTCTTAAATTTTGGCCGATTTTCAGCCTGATGTTCTTATAAAAAAGGTTCTTATAAAAAAAAAGAGTGTATGATAAGAACTCCCAGGGCTTGGCAAGCTTTCAAATAACTTACAGTTCGGGTGACAAGATGTATGAGAGGAACAAGGTAATTTTTGGCAGTCGCCCAAGAAATTGAAAAAGCGTCAACCCCTTTGCAACCCGGGCATCAAAACTTTGAATAAAACTTCTTGTATTTAGCAGTGTGCGATGAGGTAAAACGATCAACTTCGAATTGGCCGAAAAGGTTGCTTACATGGGAGAAAAATGCTGTCGATATAGCCCAATCGTCGTAGTCTATTATGCGGCTAAGTGAATCCGCGTTTGTATTCTAATACCCCCACACTAAATCCTATCGAAATGGAAACATACAATATTTTTGAATAGCCTTATTTGCTACAATAATTTGAACTATAACTATAACAATCTGAAGTATAAGTATAAAGTGTCATGTCTTGAACATGCAGTTTTATTTTATCCCTAGAACTGTCTTAACAAGATTTATTTTCATATTGGTCATTGGCTTTGTAAAAACATCAGCTCTTAGGAAATGGTATTTAAAGTCAATGTGTTTGGTTCTTTGATTCCTATTAGGGTCCTTGGCTATGACAATAGATCCTTGATTGTCAACAAATAATCTAACAGGATCTGCAATTTTCTCAACATTGATTTCATTTAATAACTGTATTAAAAAATTAACCTTTTGTGTAGCAACGGTTGTAGCAATATCCTCGGTTTCACATGTAGACAAAGCAACTGTGGGTTGCTTTCTGCTTTTAAATTTTCCATGAAATAGCAGCTCCCTTCTTGTTTAACATGATGCATTATCTCGAGGTATTCTTTCTGTCTTCAGAGCCACCCCAATCAGCATCACTGAATCCAGTAAGCTTCAAACCATCTTTGCATTTCTGAAAACTCAATTTATAATCAAGTGTTCCTTTCAAATATCTGAACACATTTTTAACTGCAGTCCAATGATAGACAGTAGGACTTTGGGAATACCGAGTGTACTAGATTTGAAACAATCCATGATATGTCAGGCCGAGTACAAGTCATAGCAAAAATCAAACTTCCATTGGCTTCTCCGTATTTCTTTAAATCAAATGGTTCTGCATCCTCAGAAAAAATCAATTTCTGTTCACTTGGCATTAACTTAGGTTTACATTCACCCATACCAAATCTTTCTAATACCTTGGTCAGGTATTTTTTTGACTCATTGTTATCTTTCCTGATTCAACTTTAAAATCTACACCCAAAAATCAAAAGGTTATTCCAAGGTCTTTCGTCTTAAACTTCTGAGATAACATAATTTTAACTTCGTCTAGCATAGATGTACAGATGTTAGAGCAAACGCAGCACTTTCTCCTCAATTATTTTAAGACCCTCAGTAGTTTTCCGGCTGGCAATCGAACCCGAGACTTTCCGCACAGCAGACTGGCGCCTTACCAACTGGGCTAACCCATCTAACCATGCGGCGGTATTGTAGCAGCTCAAGCTGAAGAACAAAACTTGTGTGTCTAGCTATAGGTAAAACATCGTATATGGGAACCTGAGATTCTTATTAAAATGTTCTTAATTTTCGGCCAATATGAGCCTCGCTTTTTTTTACAATACCAGGGTTTGTTGCTTATCTAAACTGACTTCATCGTAAATAATCAGATTGTTTTTTTTTCGCCATAACAGACTTTGCAGTAATGAATGAATGTTCTGGTGAAGATGGAGTTTGTGACCATAATATTCCGCAAAGTATTGAACTTGATTGAGGTGACGGAGTGTTGGTGTTTGTTGTTGGCGATAATACCAAGGATTATACTTTTGAGGAAATCCCAACTCTGTTTACGACTACTTGCAGGCCGTGTTAATCGGTCCGGTGCTTGTGCTTTCCCTAGAGTCCAAGAAACTGAATGTGGTGTGAAGGAAGACCCAAAACCATTGTCTAAAATATTACTGACTATCTTTTTGTGTGCATGGCCTGCCTCAGTCGGTGTGCTGCTTAACTTCATTATTTTTGTCGTTGAAACTTTGAAACCGTTCAAATGTCTTACACCATAAATTAAACTATACTTAACATGGATTTTAAATCTTTGAATCAACAGTCACTACAAGCGGGTTGCCATTACAGCACGAGTAAGGAAGACTTATATATGCTTCTCCTAGAGCGTACAATTTATTTAATATATAGTTGAGCATCGTCACTCACCCACTAAAACTGTTAATTATGATTGCTTAGTATTTTTTTCTTTAAAAATGAACAAGGGGGGTAAAAACGTTTAAAAATAAGTTTTTAATTAAATTGTTTTAGGCGATTTTCTTTTTGAAACGAAAAATGGTGGAACGATCAAGAGCGCGAAAAACGTTGGTGTGATCTCTCAAGAGAATTCCCAACATTCTTACTATGAGAATACCTCAGGACTCTCCAACGGAAAACCTGGAAAATCTACTATCATAATACTAACTCATAGGAGAAACGCTATGAAAGATTTTCTATCTAAGCCTAGCGTTTGGACGATAAATTGCTAGTACTAACCTCGGCGATGGCAGATGAGACAGAAGTATCAAGAAACGACCATCAAAATGATATCTGTCTGCGGGACCCCTTGGATGAACATAGCTACTAGAGTTTGCTCACTTACATTCTGCAGTTGTTAGATTTCGGGAGTTGAATTTCGTTTTTCGTTTTATGTATCACTTAACGCAAAGATAAAACGGTAAAATAATTTTTTTTCCTTGTTTCCTTTTAATGAAAGATATATAACAAAAAAGTAAGAAATAAGAAGGTGTTTCTTTTTTGGCTGTGTAAGTGTTAAGTACGAAGATAAATTATAAAGTTTTTGAAATTTGATAGATTTTAACTTTTTTCATTTATTAAGATCTAATGCACCACTCCAAAATAAAAACTTTGATAAAACTGCGAGCGATAAAAAATAATACTTCTTTTATGAACGTGCTATGGTATATGAACAGAACCAAAAAACACAAGGAAAATTGCATGAGTTTCTCGCTTTTTTATCGGAATGGAAAAAAAAAATAACTCGACCAGTGACCGTTTAGTGGACGGACCTTACACCTTTTAAGATACGGAGCAGCTAGCCTAAAACAGGTTACATTCACTATAATTAGCATATCTCTATAATTGGAAAACCTGATCTTAAAACATTAGAAAGATTTGTTGGCGAATTAGAAAAAATGATGTTTTGAGCAGTAGCAAATCGCGCGTGCATTTTCAGACATTTTACTGAGTCCATTTTAACTAAAATGAAAAACACGGCGTAGTGAAACTTAATAAATTTTCTGAAAACCTGTCATTTTATTTTAGATCAAAATAGTTAAATGAATTTAAAAAAAAATGAACTCGTTTTGGCTTTGCAGTCTCATTTACTGTTTTTTTGTTTTTTGTTTTTGTTTTCATTGCAGATAAATTTGCCCTTTCCACCAAAAAAGGCGAGTGTGAAAAAAAAACCCGACGGCGAAATTTGATAGACAAATTCAGGTGACTAATATAAGGCGCTGCAAGCGTTTTTTATTCAGGGCCTAGTTGTTCAAAAGCCGATTAGCGCTAACCCAGGATTAAATATTTAACCCACGATCTTGTTTCCAATCTAACGATGAGAGATTTTAGCTGTAATTTGGGGATTAACAAGACTCTTCCTAAAAAAATCCAAACAGTATTCGTAAATATTCGTTTATCCTTCCTTTAAGAAGAAATTCCTGTGTGAATTTTTACATAACCCAGGGTTAAACTTAACCATCCTTTGAACAACTGGGCCCAGTACATTTAAGAGTAATGTGTAATATTCTTAAAATGATGTTTTTTAAAACGTTTGCAAAGCAAAAACCGTTTAGGTTAATTAAAAAAAAGACGTTTGCCTGAATCTCAAAGTTTAGCACTTCCGACTAACCCATTTCTATAGTCTGCTAATTAGAACAGATCCTTGCTACTCCCGGTGTAAACACATCTTTCCATCACTATAAAGAATTTCCTCGTGTTTCTTCTTTTAAGAAAATAAACTGTTATTTTTGACAAATACGTCTTGCGATTTTATAGTTCATGAGGAATGCTATATAGCAATAATTAAAGTTTATTTCGATCATGGATTGAATCATAAATCTTAGCTATGCAGGCCAAAAAAAGTAGTAGAGTGGTTTTAAGTGCTAACCTTTTTACCATATCGCTTGCCCATTATCCATTTTAACGTTTAAAATCCAATGCAGTAGTTATCAGAAACGGAATTTCTGATTTTAATCTTCTTTGGAGTTCACGGCGTTGACGTTATACTTTAGCTTCTTATGTGCATTTTCATACACTAATCAGACTATATATCAATAATTTATCACATATTCATTTTTTTTATTATGCAAATATTACGAGAATGGTTTTTTAGTGCATGGCAGGTGCAACATATCCTTGAGGCTTAGGTTCTTGAATAGCGAATGATGAGGATGGGTCGAAAGTTCGCAGCGATATAACCAAAACTGCAGTGTCATAAATAGCTTATGGACTATTATTAAGGACTAGTTTAAGTACCCTAACAAAGAATTCTCAACAAGACATAAATCTTGCAACAAACTTTAAAGTTGAATAGCTCACACAGCTGAAAAAAATTGATGATTTAAGATTCCGGATTTAGATTTAGACTTAAAATTGCTTTATCCACGTCAAAAGCAGACTCAGAAACTAGATTTTTAGTTAGACGTATAACGTAAAAATAACCACTCTGGCTGCAAGATAGATTTGGTCAATTTCGCAAAGGTTTCAAACAAATTAAAAGGGACGTTCAAACAATCGAGCCATCAATACACTATTTTTACTAATGCAAATGTTTGTTCTCCCCAGTCTTTTGTGAGGGCAGAAATACGGCGAAAACAAGTGAACAATGAGACAAAATGTGTCCGAGCAACACAATTGTGTCCCCTACAGCGAGTACTGAAATTGGGAATAATTTGTAATATTAAAAACTAAGACGTTTGTTAAAACTGCAATGGAATTCGGCTGTAAATGACTACACATAAACTCACAAATGTAATAAGAATTTCAAAACTATTGACTTTTTGCTTCTGTTCACAAGTTATTTCAAGGGTTAGGTATATAACTATCCTATATTCCTAAAACTGACCGCAAGATATCTCGGTTTTAAATTTTAGTTTGTACAAGGTAACCGATGAAAGCATGCGCACGATCAACAAAGCTATCCAGTAGTGAATCCTTCGGATGGTCCTTCTTGGGCCACTACTTCCTTTTCTGCTTATTGTGACTATAACACAGAGTAAACGTAAGTGTAGATCTAGAGAAACTTAGCTCTGCACCTAAGCGAATGAAATTCTTTCATTTTGAAATCTTATTTTGTTCCATGAGTACAATTTGAACTCCTTCAATGAGTTAGACTCGGCCGAACAATTTCCAAACTTTTTTTATTGCTCACTAAGCACATTTACCTTTGAGCAGGATAAAAGCCATTTATCATTTTAGATGCTATATCTAATATCGTTCTAGATTTGTGGATTCCGTTAAAAGGTTTCAGAGTCCGACAAATCGTCAAGTCAGGACATTATACTCTGAATTACCTGTTTTCACAGACTATGAATTCCAAACTGCTCGAGCTTATATATTCCCCAATTTCAAACTATTGGTCAAGAGTGATCTGGTTGTATAAATATGAAGGACTAGAATAAATATCCCAATTAAGGTGAAAATGACAACGAAGGATAAAATCGCCTATTAAAATGTAACTAACTGTCGCTTCTGTGAGGATGAGCTAGGAGAAGACCATTAAGGTATTAGACCACTGTCATCTTACAGGAAGGTACCGAGGTGCAGCTCACCGTCAGTGTAATCTAAATTACAAGGTTCCAAAGTTTCATCCCAGTCATCTTTCACAATCTATATGGATACGACTCTCATGTTTGTGTAAAGAGTCCTAGTGTGAGTGAAGGTAAAATAAGCTGTATCCCTAACAATGAGGCAAAGTATATTTCTTTCACAAAATAGATTATGGTGGACAACTTTGAAAACAAAGAAGGTAAGCAGTTAGATATCGAACGAGATATTAGATTCATTAATAGCTTTTAGCTTATGTCGGCTGGCCTTGACAGATGAGCAGTCAATCTACCAAAAGATGCTTTCAAAAATCTTACAGACTTCTATGAAGGAGATTTACGGAACTGATTATTATTTAGAAAGGGTGTCTTTCCATACGACTGGTTTGACAGTTTCAACAAACTCAACGAAATCAGTTTGCGGCCTAAAAAAGCGTTTTACTCAAAACGCAACGACAATGACAAATCAGACAAAGAGTATCAAGACGCTCAAAAGGTGTGGGAAACCTTTGATATTAAATGAAGGGACTACCATGACCTCTACCTTGAGTCAGATGTCTTTTTACTGGCGGACGTCTTTGAAAATTCCAGTGATGTTTGTAGTTGTCACTATGGTTATACCCAACCTGGTACTACACAGCACTTGGACTAGCATGGAATGCGACACTAAAGTTAACGAAAGTTAATTTAGAGCTGTTCACAGATCCGGACATGTCATTGATGGTTAAGCAAGGCGAGATAGTATGTCAACCGTCGCCACCTACACGCCACGGAAATGCGAATAATCTCTATATGCTACAGTATAATCCCAGACTTCCCACAAAGTATGCCACATATCTTGAAGCAAACAACTTATACAGCCGAGCAATGTCAAAACCACTCCCTACTCATGGATTTAGATGGCTGACTGAGGAAGAGGTCATCGATTGGAAAAAGAATGCATGCATCCTTGAAGTTGACTTGAAATACGGTCATCATCTGCATAACCTGCATAGTGACTATCCGCTTGCTCCAGAGACTATTAAAGTGGATAAGGTTGACAAACTGGTGCCAAATCTTAACGATAAGAAGAAATATATAGTTTACCGTGAGACTTTGAAACTTTATGAAACTCTCGGACTGAAAGTCACCAAAATTTGTAAGGGCATAACGTTCGAAGAGTATGCATGGTTGAAGCCCAACATAGTTTTAAATACAGGTCTGATGCTAAAAGCAACCAACGACTTCAAAACAGATTTCTTCAAACTGATGAACAATACTGTCTTTGGTAAAACGATGGAGGACATCAGAAACAGGGTGGACATCCGCCTGGTTATCGACAAAACACAAGCGCGTAAGCTAATATCAAAAAGCAAAACTACAAACATCCAACAATCATTTGTGAGAATTTAGTTGCCATTCACAAGAAGAGAACAAAGTTGTTTTTGATTAAAACTGTTTACTTCGGCATACCCATTCTTGACATAAGCAAAGCGTTAGAATATGACTGTCACTATAATTACATTAAACAAAAATATGGTGAAAAGGCTATGCTACTGTTTACTGATACAGACAGTCTTGCTTATGAGATAGAGACTGATCAATTTTTACGACGATATAAATCCAGATTTAAGGGTTTTGTTTGGCACCAGCAACTATCCCGTAGATCATCGATCAAGTATTGACATGCGCTTCAATAAGAAAGTAATAGATATGTTCAAAGATGAGGCTGGCGGTCAACAGATAACTGAATTTGTAGGTCTAAGAGCTAAACCTTATTCATACAAGATGGATGTAGGAAGACAAAAGGAAAATTGTAAAGGGGTTAAAAAGGCAGTTGTCAAGAAGTATATAACTTTTGGTGATTATAAGGATTGCCTTATCAATCAACAACCACAGACAAGGACAATGAATGTTATTAGAAGTCAATAAAATAGCATTGTCTTATGAAGACAACAAGCGAATGGTGCGTGCTGAAGGTACCCACATATATTCTCACGGGCATTATTACGCTAACACTGAATTTGGCGGTAACTCAGTTTCTTCAGGAACGACTTGAAACTTCTCTCTAACAAACGATCTCCTTGGAGCGCCCTTGGATAGATAGTACAGGACTGGTTACCCAGACATCACTACGCTGCGTGGCAGCCTATAGATGTCTAAACTCCAGATTGGGTTTGTAGCACGATGTTTATCCTCGCCTTCGTCTTCTCTTGGAGTAAGTAAAATAATATCTTACTTTAACCGCGGGCGGTCGTCTCACTTCATTCGCCCCGATCCCTTGTATGCTGTCGGTTTAACGTCAACTGACATTAATCTCACAACATTCGACAGTTCATTTCTAGTGATGCGTCTTGGCTCACTATTGGCGGCTTACAAATCACTGGGTAACCTCTTTACCTATTCTCTCTACCTTTCACTGTATAATAACATCTCTTGAGCATATTGATGGCTATACAATCTTTTATACAAAGTTTTATTATCCCTCTCTACCACGGATTGAGCTTTATTGTTCTTAGCTTTACTTCGATGAATACAAGCATTACGATTTTTCATGAGCTTAGTCACATCTCCCATAAATTCCGTACCAGGGTCGAGAATTACTGTCATAGGATACTTAAGTTTTCCTGAATATATCCTTTTAAGAGCTTTAGCAACTTCACTAGAGTATTTACTGATCAATGCTTCACCATCAAGGTATATCCTGAAGCGATATTCACCACTAACAATGCATATTTGTAAGTCTTTCGTTTTACAGTATCGTGAGTCAATAAAAACAAATCTGGCTGGTGAAGATGGTTTGGTTTAACAACAACCCAATATGGTCTTAGGATATACTTTGGCTTTGGCAATTATATTTACCACAATGTATGCTTCTCTAGCCAGTTACGGGCAGTGAATAACTTTATCAGCGACCACAAATTTTCTATCAGAAACATAACCCTTCCAATAACCGTCAGTGGTTTTATAAATCTCTGATAATATGCTTTCGTTACTCCTTTAAAGAAGAGTAAATCTCACTTTAAATAATATGATAGCATCAATATCAGAAATATTAAATCCAAACAGGATTTCAAGAGAATCTTTGGGATTGCAAGCCAACGTTGACTTAAACCGAATCACACTTAACCCCCCATCTGCTAGCCCTGGTGAGACTTTACCTAAACTTGCTGAAAATGTTGTCATCGTTCCAGGCAGTGTATCATTACTGTTTAAATTGAATGTTACAGGTCATTGAAACAATACTCTTGTGAACAACGTTGGCAGAAACCTAGTGAGTAAACTTGAGGTTCTTTTTTGTGGAGAGACTTTACAAGATACACATAATTATGATCTCCTTCAAACATATAAAGATCTATTTCTTTCTCAGCCCCCAATATGAGAAAACTCAGTGCAAACGCAGGAGACAATTCTTCCTCAGATGCGCTAAACATAGAATCCCACTGAACCATCCGACGCTGAATGACCACGGAGTTTTTTTATCCGAAGGCATTGTCTAACAGACTTACATTTGAGTTAACACTTGCTCCCGTCTCCGATATTGTCGTCTATTCTGACGTCACACAACCACCAAATTACACTATCACAAACTTAGATCAAGAATATCAATGCAATAAAGATCAGGAACCCACTGCCTCCTTTCAGACGAGTAAAGGATTTTTCTATGAAAACGTTCTTCTCCACAAAACATTCGCTATCTCAAAACCCAACAACAGCGTCATTAACGAACACATAAATCTACCCAGGAGATCAATGACTTTTGTTTTGTATTTACTCACAGAACGTTATACCGCCGGAACTAGAGATTCAGAAATGTTTGTTAACCCAGATATTAAATCAGTTAACATAAACGTCGACGGTATGCCAAATCGACTCTTTTCGAAGATGATGATACCGATGGATTTATGGTTTCTATAAAAAAAAAACATCAAAAGGTTCACTGTCTGAAAAAGATCTATACACAGGCAACAAGTTTGCTCTGTAGATTGATTTAAGGACTTTTCTTGACAACACAATTCACGGTGTAAATATAGAAAATCAGAAAATTTTACCGAAAACACTTATAAAAAATAATCGTGTGACGTTAAGATGGCTACTATAGCAATTATGGTAGGAGGTGCGATCCTCAACGCTACTACATTTGTTGGAGGATCCTATCTTGCAAAATATCTATCACCCTATGACGCAAAAGATGCGTTGTTTAACAAAGAAAGACATGATAAAGCTTTGGAAAAATACCAAAAAAATTATTGCGAATATCAAGAAAAAAGACATGTTTCTTGATTAGGAAGAAGAGAATGAACGTGAAAATGTTATTGCTTCTCATAACTTTGCCGAAACTGCATGATGGAACACTAAGGTATTATAACTTCCTCCAAACCAATGAACGACTATTGGCTGCTGAGCTTTTGCAACTTTCATATTATTATTATAGACCTTCAAACAAACAATAGAGAGAGGTAATGAAAGAGTTGAATTAATTCTTATGACTTTTACTTCTTCTCGACGTGGATGAGAAGATATAAATAATACTCAGATACATGAAAAAACCTTTTTGATAAAAGGTATAGATGAACATACACCATTAATGTCGAGAGAAAGTAAAATAGATAATGCTTGGGATAGAATCCGTCGAAAATGTCCTGGAATCAATCCTGCTAATTTTTCATTCACTGCTTCGTTGGATGATTATGATAGAGTGGTTGTTAAGCTAAAAAGACTAGGTGGACGGCGAGACAATTTGTTCAAACCAGACAGTGATTTAAAAAAATAAATTACCTAAAAATATAACGAGTTGTCTGGGTTTTACTGCTGAAGAAGTTATATCGTTAAATGATGCCGATATAACAAAGCGTACTGAAAACGTTAGAGAGCTAGAGTTCATACGTGAACAAGCTACTGAAAACCAAAGGGAAAATATTGATCACAACATTAACTAACAAAGAAACGAAATAGATAGGTTGAAAAGGGAGGTAGATGAAATTGAGCAAAGCATGTCGTTGAAAAAAAATCAAATCGTTGTTCAAGAAATATGGCTTCACAGCGGCGGCTGTAATGTAGGCACCGTCATAGCTGTAATTGCATCTAATCTTAAGTCTGGACAAGTCACTTTAGGAAAGGATGTTGGCAAAGGTTTAAAAATCATCAGTAAAAAAAACTAGGAGAAATATTACCTAGCGTCGTTGAAGCAATCGCATTTTTACATTTTCAAAACAGGGGGTGAGGTTATTGGCTTTCTCGCTAAGAATGCGTGGTTGTTAATCGTTGCCGTTGTTGTTTATGCTATAGAAAAACTTAAAAAGAAGCGAAGCGAATAGATAATACCAAAAATCATAACGACGACTATCAAAGAGTCGAGGACAAGAGTTTGTCTGAATCCAACTCTAGACGGTGCACTAGAGATGCAGGTGGTGGACTTTCTTAAACTACAAAGCGGTATACTGACTTGTAATAAAAAAGAAAAAGTCAATACACTAGACAATAATGAAATTTTTTGTGTTGAAAGCGGATCTTACACCGTGGGGGATCTACAAAGTTTGGTAATTAGAATTAATAAAGGTGTTGATATAGTCAACGCAGGCAGTGATTAGTTCATTAAATCGACTACTTCGATCAAGCTTAATAAATACTTGTATCTTAACAATGAATCCACGCTTCAGTAACCTTTGCTTTTTAGAATCTCTATTTATAAAATCATTAAGACCAGAGTTGAACAAAGGGATAAAAGCGTCCAAAGAACTGGCTTTGTTCTAAATTTAGTATATATATTGCACAACTGTAAAGATATTTGTAATTCGTTCTGATGATGGTTTGAACCTAAACCGAAATATAAACGTATTCTGTGTACCTTATCTTGTTTAACTTAAATATTAAGTTTCCAAGAATGTTCTTCGGAATTGTATTCTTTCTTTATTTATAAAGACATAATAGGAAAAAGTAGGGAGAAACAAGAATTTGATAAAAAATCACTTACATCATTTCTTCACTAGAGCCCTAAGTTGTTGGTTAAATTGTTCTATGAAATTCACTTGCTGTTTTTGATAATTTTTTTATATAATCTTCATAATTCTATTTATGCTATTAGCAATTTCATGTCAGACATCCCCTAGTAAAATCACCAATAATTCAACAAAGAAGCTTTTTTAAAAAAAATTAGACTTTTTTTAACCTGGTTACCTTCAATAACTTCAGTGTGTCATAAAAAATGTAAACTTATTTTTTTGTGTAACTCTGAAGTTTTGCCACCCAACATAAAAAATCTTCTCTTATATTTGTAATTATATAGTAAGGTAAATGAATTAATTAAATCCAAATTACATATTATAACTGACCACTCTTATCACAATGTTTTTCTCAGCTTCTCTGGTATATAGCATGAAAAGCCCCAAAGGCCTGTGGGAAGATATGATAGTCAGTAGATCCTTGTACGCCTTAAGACAATAATAAGCAGGGGACATCCAGAGTGCACTAGTCGTTAATCAGGGGTTGACTTACCAGACAAAGTCTCCAATCTGCCTTCAAATCGGTCATTAGTCAGGGGGGTCATACATCAATACTTGCTGTGACTATTTTGCAAGCCTAAGTGAGTTTGAGTCTGCATTCTTGCTGGTCAGTTGGTCAGTTACCAGTGAATTTTGAAATCAAATCTCTGTTGGGAGTTTTAAAGAACTTGAGGCAAAATTCATGTTGACCATTGTGACTGTGTTTCATTTTTCGAGTAGCTGAATGAATTTAAAATCATCATTTACATCATCGGGTTGTGTAATCAAGTCTAATCAAATCTCGAGTCTGTGTTTTTGTCTTGTTGTTCAGGGTCCAAATGCCAGTTATTAATGAGGCAGAATTCTGTTTCACAAGCCCATTTGAATATCGAGGCAGTATTTCTAGTGGCAAGTAGTTTGGAGACCGTGTCATTTACCAGTGCATAATGAGGGCTTGGCTTCATTTATACCTCTCAGTGTTTTGACATGCAGGCACCCAATGGGCCTATTAATTTTACAAACAATCGTAAATTTAAAGTGTGCATTCACACTGGGGGGTCACACATTGGCCCTTTGTAAGACCAATTTAATTCAAGCGGTGGATTCTAATCTGCTAGTAAATCAAGGAAAGACCAATTAGGTTGAAGCAATAAGGACTGCAGGTCATTGCAAGAATGAAATTTTTTTCAATTGTATTGTTTAGATGATACTTTTTAAAAAAATTACCAGGAGTCCATGACAGTCCAGTTTGTTTGTTTAGTCACAACGGGTTTTCAAACAACATTTTTTGACCTTGAGTGAGTGTGTCCACTGAAACGCCCAACAATTATACACCTTGGGAGTGACCATGCACATCAAATCAATTATTCTTCACATTGAGAACTTTCGTGCCTACTGTAACAACTATGGAAGCATTGTTCACGGATGAGAGTGACCAAGCCAATCAAATCAGTTATTCCACCTTAATGATTGTGCAAATACACCAAAGTGTTCATCCATTCTTCATCCAGTAACCTTGCCTTCTGAAACCAATGGAGTTCAAGATAAACAATGACTTTGCCTACAGATTCAGTTTCCAGACAACCATTCTTCACCTTGAATGAGACCTTGACTACAGATTCCACTAGGTTTCCAGACAACCATTCTTCACCTTGAGTGACATTGACTACAGATTCCAGTAGGATTCCAGACAACCATTCTTCTCCTTGAGTGACCTTGTCTACAGAGTCCAGTAGGTTTCCAGACAACCATTCTTCACCTTGAATGAGACCTTGTCTACAGATTCCAGTAGGTTTCCAGACAACTGTTCTTTACCTTAAGTGACCTTGTCTACAGAGTCCAGTAAGTTTCCAGACAACCATTCTTCACTTTGAGTGACCTTGTCTACAGATTCCAGTAGGTTTCCAAACAACCATTCTTCACTTTGGTTGACCTTGTCTTCAGATTCCAGTAGGTTTCCAGACAACCATTCTTCACCTTGAGTGTCCTTTACTTAGACTCCATTAGGTTTCCAGACAACCATTCTTCACCTTGAGTGACCTTGTCTTCAGATTCCAGTAGGTTTCCAGACAACCATTCTTCACCTTGAGTGACCTTGTCGACAGATTCCAGTAGGTTTCCAGACAACCATTCTTCATCTTGAGTGACCTTGTCGACAGATTCCAGTAGGTTCCCAAACAACCCTTCTTCACTTTGAGTGACCTTGTCTACAGAGTCCAGTAGGTTTCCAGACAACCATTCTTCACTTTGAGTGACCTTGTCTACAGAGTCCAGTAGGTTTCCAAACTGTCAACCCTTCTTCACTTTGAGTGACATTGTCTACAGATTCCAGTGGGTTTCCAAACAACCATTCTTCACTTTGAGTATCCTTGACTTAGATTCCAGTAGGTTTCCAGACAACCATTCTTCACCTTGGGTGTCCTTGACTACAGATTCCACTAGGTTTCTAGATAATCATTCTTCACCTTGAGTGTCCTTGACTACAGAGTCCATTAGATTTCTAGATAATCATTCTTCACCTTGAGGGACCTTGACTACATATTCCAGTAAGTTAGCAAGCAACCATTCTTCACCTTCATTGACCTTGCCTACAGAATCCAACAGGTTTCCATACAACCATACTTAAAGGACTCTGCAACTATTGAGTGCATGAAACTCTCATTACCTACAGTGTGAATTCAGTCTGTTATGACATGGTTGTATTGTAGTTAATTTGCAACTGATTTTCTGCCTGTTCTAGTGTAGTTCCAGTGCAGTGTTGTGCCATAGCTCAATCGATTAAATTTTAGAAAGTGCTTGCTTCTATTTTTATACTTGAAAAATAAATTTAACATCTGCTTTATCAAATTGGAGACATTGAAAAGCATGCTGGTGTTGCAATAGATGTGGCAGAGTGTAAAAAGATTATGTGAAGCATTTCTAATAGAGAGCAATTCTTGCGGATTTTGCAACATACCTTAATGTAAAACCCAGCTTAAGAATGAACTGTCCATATTAATGCTTTAACTGGAACCAAGTCATTCAGTTGGCCACAAAGCTACATCAAGGAATACCTATTCGAAAACTAGCCAGATGGCATTGAGTTGCCTGAATGTAAAAACTGTTTACCTACTGACAAATTTACAATGGTGAGATCTTAAAAACATTAAAGTCTTTTGTAAATTGTTTTGCTTGGAGCATTTTTGGGATTCTCAACTTTAAGGAGAATAAAGCACAACAGCCATTTTAGAGGTATTAAAATAATTATCATGAATGTCCATTAAAACTTTTATTACTTTTTTCTAGATTTGTTGAAAAAATCTTTGATTTAATTATCGGTGCCTTTAAGTTATGTCTGAGGGTTTGATCTACAGGTTGCAGGCAGAGTGCAGGTTGATTGCATGTTGGGTCTGAAATTCAGGTCGGTTACTTCATTGTATAATTATCAACATTCACTCGGTCACAACCCAGCAAAATTCACCCAACCTGCATTTTAGACCCAACCTGCAATCAACCTGCTCTCAGCCTGCAACCTGCAGATCAAACCCTCCGAAGTTATGTTTTATAAGCAATGATATTAGATTTCTCATACGTTTAAAATTTTGTTAAACCATTAACAATTATACTTACCTTTTAACACTTTGATAGGTAATTAAATATCTTACTTTCTTTGTTTTGAGAAATCTTTCAGAACCTAAAACCTCTATGGAAAGGAGATCTTTTTAAAAAAGAAAGTTCAAGCAAACACATATAATTTAATTTCTACACAAATATTTTGCTTTTACATTGTCTTAAAGTTCTTTCACAGGTTTGTCAATAGCAGCCTGCAATTATTGCTGGCAACTTAAACTTCCTCAGGCGCCCTTAGTTGTCTGCTGTAATTTTGTCTTCTACCCAGTCACATTAAGTTATCACAAGTCTATAGACTAGAAGGTTGAAAATTAGCGTTGAGCCATGAAATGGAATATTTATTCAAATCCACTGACTCAACGGTTCTTTTAAATTCTTAATTTTATGTAGCTGTACAGAATGGAAGAGTAATACGCTCCTAAATTCCATTTTATGTTACACACTTAATAGAATAGCCAATCAGAAAGTTGAATGTACTTTAATTCTTCTAACCAATCATGAGGCAGAATTTACTATATTCTACCAACCAATCAGAAGGCTTAAATTACCATAATCCCCTAACCAGTCAGAAGTCTGAATTTACCATAATGCAATGACTATTTAGAAGGCTGAATTAACCATAATCTAAAAACCAATCAGAAGGCTGCATTTGATATAATCAAACCAATCAGAAGTCTTAATTTACTATAAACCACTAATAGTAAGGTGTTACTAATATATATTTTTCTTCACTCATTCAGGTGGAGGAAGTGGTGGAGGATTCAGTGGAGGTGGAGGTGGCCGTGATAGGCTGGACCGATATGGGGGGTATGTATCTTATGTTCAACTTTGAGCGACTGTGCTTTGTGCTTTGGTGTTATTGATGTACACTTATAGCTTGTAGGGGAGCAGCTGTGCCCCCCCCCATCCCCTTAACGCAAAAACTTGGATGCTAATCAAAGGAATGCAGTAATTTTTTCAGCTATTTAGTACTCTCTTAAGATTTCAGAGGAATTACCCCAAGTAGTGCCGTCTCAGTACTATGTTTTCTATGCTTTATTGTATATTGCCGTAAAGCTGATGGCTCGTTAGATAGTTTTATAACTGACCAGGGACAGTTCTGTCAATCGTTTTAAAGAGAAATGGCAAATTAGAAACAGGCCTCAAATTGTTGTTGTCTTCCGGAACTAAGGTTGGTTTCTTTATACTGGGACGTACAAGTCCTTTGCGTACAATAACCGCGACACAACCGCCTCTACTTTCCCTTGGAGGACTGTAAACATTGCAGTCTTGCAATGTATTCATCACGTCAGCCATGAGAAAAGAAATAGAATCGGTTCCTGTAAACCAAGTTTCCGTGACAGCGCATAGATCAATGTGTTAGATATTACTCAATCACATAACGAGGACATTCTGTTGTTGATTGAACGTGCGCTCCACAGAGCAAAACGTAGTCGTTTGGAAGAACAGATTTCAGCGAAATATTTATAAGATTGTTGATATAGAGTACACAAGTCATGACATCACAAAACGTTTATTTGTGAAATCAATAATTTGGCTGTAGTATTCTGAAAGACCAAGATGAAAAATACCTCCATACCAAAATTTCGCATTTTGCGACTCATCTAACCACGTTATGCTCCAGTGGCTCCATACAAATCTTTATAAAATTAGCCTCGTTCATAACTTTATGAGAAGGATTTGTATGGAGCATATCTGCGGTAATATCTCCTCCACAATTCGCACCAACATTCTAATTTTTTTGCAAGGATACATTTTTAGTCTTGATCTCTCTGATGATTTTGATAAATCTCACAAGTTCACAAGTTTTAATTTTTGTGACGTCACACTTTACCACTCTATTCCAAGTCTCTTTAAATGCAAGTTTCTTATAACTTTTCACTAAATGTGTTATGATGACTGTATATTGAATGACTTTCCTGACCCTCTCAGCTTGACTTTCTTCCCATTTCCCCTGCCTCGGTAACGCCGATAAAAACTAAAATTTCTAACATTAGTCTCAGGACCAGGGTTAAAATCGATATTTATAAAGGCTGTAACATTGAGTGATAAAGTTTAACCCCTTCAGTCCCAGTCGGTTATCAACATCGAACTTCTCCTAACATAACACATACAAAATAAAACATTTGGCAATGAGAAACTGATAGTTGATCAAACAAAGCAAACTACAGAAGATTTAAAGTAAGAATCTCTCTAACTTACTCAATGAAACATATGGGAACCAGTTGAGAGAATTTAGCAATACATCTGGGAGTGAAAGGGTTAAACTTTATCTAAAATACAAAATAGAACAGGGATATTTTTAGTTTTATGGTCTTTGCAAATGTTTTAATTTAGATCATTTCTTTCCCAGGTCCCTCAGCAGAGGCCCTCTGTATTCCCGTGACAGGTCCAGGTCTCCCCTAGGGAGACGCTACCAAAGTCCACCGAGGCGCCGCCGTTCTCCCAGTCCACGTTTCAGTCGTTCCTACCGAAGCCGAAGCCGCGAGAGGTTCGGCAGTTATCGCTAAAGGCGTTTAAGCAATACATTTTCTGAAGCAGTTGTTGGATTTTCAGTTTCATTTATATAGTCTTTGTTCTTAAGATAAATCTTTGATGGCGTTTGGAGCCGTGTATTCGTTAGAAATGCAAATAGTCAGATAAATAGCACAGGCTTAGAGTTCATATTCGAGACGGTTACTTTGTCGCCACCTCTGAATTTGTATCTCTCACCCGTTTAGGAAGTGTGTTCGTACAATGAAGAAAAAAGTAATAGATAACATGAAACATCTAAATTAACTTCACTTATCACCTTACTGTAGCAAAATTTAGTGTTTTTAGCATGCATTATTTTTAGAACAGTCTGAAGTTCTGGAACTCAGATTTTTGTTGAAATGAAATGTTATTAAATTCTTAAAGTCCCTTTTATCGCGAATTGTGAACGTGTTTTTGGACTGTCAGTATAAAGGGTCTGACGAGCGGTGGTTTATGTACCGCGGAAGATATTTTAAGTTGTAGCAAGTTCTTATATGACGTCATGGAGGCTATGTTGCTTTACTCTCTATATCGACTTTTATAATATAGATAGGACCCTACGCGTGCTCTTATTGGTCGAAAATCTATGTTTTATCAGAGTTTATAATATAGATAGGACCCTACGC
>JAOTRI020022080.1:15052-29334 GCA_028564885.2 Zoanthus sanctaehelenae | reverse complement strand
ACTACCTATTTTATTGCTGTAGCTACATGTAGTCCATGACTACCTATTTTATTGCTGTAGCTACATGTAGTCCATGATAACCTATTTTTTTACTGTAGCTACATGTAGTCCATGGCTACCTATTTTATTGCTGTAGCTACATGTAGTCTATGATTACCTATTTTATTGCTGTAGCTACATGTAGTCCATGATTACCTATTTTATTGCTGTAGCTACCTGTTGTCCATGACTACCTATTTTATTGCTGTAGCTACATGTATTCCATGATTACCTGTTTTATTGCTGTAGCTACAGGTAGTCCATGACTACCTATTTTTTATGTCTGCAGATAGATTATATCAGTATCAAGTGTAGATAGCACAAACGTGCTAATAGCTAACTTGAAGCCACGATATAGGGCACTATGGCCACGCTGGTAGCGGGCTTTACCCCTACATGTACCATAAAACATAGTGAGCCTGATTGCTAGCAGCCATGGGCAGCTGTTTCGGCCTTTTTAGGCCTTATCAGCATGGCATAGGTAGCAAACAAGCTCAGGTTCCTAGAAAGAATATATGTTGTGGTAAGAGCGTAATGCTTGTGGGATGTGGCTATGAAGATAAACATCAAGTGTAGATAGCACAAATGTGCTAATAGCTAACTTGAAGCCACGGTAAAGGAAAATATGGCCACGCTGGTAGTGGGCTTTACCCCTAAATCTACCATAAGAAATACTGGAATTGGCTGCAAGAGGTCTATATTCCAAAAATAGGAACCAATTACAGAAAATTCAACATTCGCTTCGTTGGTGTAAAAATCTGGAATTCAGTTCTAGATAATATTAAATGTAGGTCCCGTTTAACAGACCTACCAGCACCTTACCAACCGGTCTTACCAGTCGGTGGAGGTGGTGTGACTCGACCATCACGTGGGTGAATGACTGCTTGAATTTTGGGAAATGCGTGTACTATTTAGGGCGGTTTTTAAAGAATAACGCGCTCCAACCTAAAGTTTATCTCCAAGTATTCCGGTTTTTGTATCTTTGCAAATGTAACTTTTACTCCGACAACTAAGCTGTTGAGTGTTTAAACATTCGCTTGTTGCAAGAAAAAATGGGCAAGCACATCCTTCACCGTTGACGTTAAATATATTTGTTATTTATTATAGATCGCAAAAGTTACACCATCTACTGAGTGTTCAGAGATTCGTAAGTTTTTTAGATTGCCTTTGTTGTTATGGCAATAGCTAAATCTTTTTCACGTCAGTTTTGCGAGCGAATGAAAAAACAGAAAAGTGCGTCAAAAAAGGGAACCTGTGAAAGCATGCAGTTTCTGTGCTGATATCGCGATTACTGAATATCGAAAAGGGGAGCCACAAAACAGCTAAATGAGAAATGAGGTGTACTTTCGTTTGTAAAATCTCCACTACATTAGGATTGGTACTTGTATTTTTAATTCAATCGTTACGTAATTCACTACGTTTTCTCACAACGTTCTTTTAATATCCTGAAAACCTGTTTTTTCAACCCGTTTAAAATTCGGGATTTTATGTAAACTAGTCTGATTAACGGCGCATCAGTGTTAGACCTGGGGCGGTAGTAGGGGGATTGGGGACAAGGTGCTTCCCATTCCCCAACTGGGATGATTCTCCATTGAAGTACTTAAAATAATTTAAAATAAAACAATAATATAATTGTCATTTTTAAAGAACAATAAATCGGCCTTTTACTTCGTGGAGAAGCCGCAGATTTTTGAACCAATCAAAAGAAAGTAAAAGCTTACCCCAACCTTAGTTCGGCCAATCACAAACGTTAATTTTTATGTCCTCTATACGAAGTAAGACCCATAACACGTTTTCGCCCTACCCCGGCCTACATGAGTAGGGATGAAGATGTTCTGTTGAGTGAAAACGTTTATTTTTCTTAAATGATGATTGTGTTTTTCAATTTCTGATTTTAAATTATTCGCCAACTTGATATCCAAAACTCGAAAATAAAAATATATTCACGTATTCAAAGACTCGGTTTTGGGCTTTTGTTACTATGGTTACCAACCAAATTTTCCAGAAAACCATTCAGTGTAAAACTTTCACTTCTTCATAGTAATCAAACCCGTTCCTTCGTCTGAAATCTGCTGGGTTGGTTGTTGTTGTCGCTCCGTTAAGCTCGCATACTCTTCTGCTCAAACTGGAGGTAGCCAAGTTAAATGAAAGACACCCAGCCATGCGGTTACAATTGAACGCACACTCCATCTGTGAGTCCACTTCCACACTATTGATCACGTGATTAATTAGCGCGTGGTTGCTGTATCTTTCTTTTGTGCTAAAGTAAGTCTCTCTGACTAATGATGAAACCAAAAAATGTATTAATGGAATGAAATACATACAGCATTGAAACATTACTAAAACAACAACAACAATAAACCTTATTTGTAAACAAAACAAGTTACAAGTACAACATCGCTTGCAAATAGCGAAATTAAAGCAGGCGGCGGTGAGTGGACGCATCAGAAAATTTTCATTATCATCAGCGCTGTCATCGATATCATCATCACCGTCTTCATCATTATCATCACCATCATTATCGTCACCTCCATCATCATCATCATCACCGCAATCATTGCCATTATTATCATCATTAATTACCATCACCGTCATTATCATAATCACCATCAGCATCATTACCATCACCGTCATTACCATCATCATTATCACCACCATCATCATTACCATCACCGTCATTATCATCATCATTATCACCATCATCATTACCATCACTGTCATCATTATCACCATCATCATCATTACCATCACCGTCATTATCATCATCACAATCATTGCCATTGTTATCGTCATCGTTATCATCGTCGTCGTCATCATTATTATCATCACCGTCATCATCATCACGATCATAATTATCATCGTTGACAGCGTAGTTTTACCAGTCATCATCATTAATTGTCACCATTACTTGCATCATCGTAACCATAAAACTGCAGCTGTTGTGATTACCAACGTTATAACCATCATGGTCAACACAACTCCCATTGCTACTCTCATAACATGATAGTTATCATCATCGACACAATCAATGTCACGATCATTGCCTATTTTATTTCATTCAGTTTGTTTACCTATAGTACACTTTTCAACCAACATTTTTCTGCAATACACCACGTGATCATTGTTGTAATCTAGCGTCCATATGAAATGTGTTTCATCCGAGAAGCCTTCGTTCTTTCCCCAAGGCATTGGGTCATTTCCATTTACGCCATGACTGGAGGCATTCTTCCAGTGGGAATCATCAAATGTTCTATAATACCAACCAGGCTGGAACGTGGTAGTGCATTTCCAGCTAGTATCCGTTACCAGGCCATTATCAAAGGATGCTAAAACTGTGCCTCCGCAAGGAGAGATTTTACAGCGGCATTTCACGGCTATGACACTCGAACCAGCTGCTATGGTTTGATGACTGATATTGTTGTGGTCTTCATTGTATCCAACTTTCTGACTGTCTACGTAAATATCCATGTAGAAACTACAGGTTAAGTTCCCTCTTATGGCGGACTTCAACCCTGAAAGAGATTTGAACATATAATACAATGAGTAGTAAAGTTGGTAAGGTGCTAGGTAAAAAGTAAGATAAAGATTTGAATGAAAATAGAAGCTAATTAGAAGAAAACTTTCGTGCCATTTGACTTTGATTAAATGTTCCATAAAGGTTGAAGTTCTTTAATAATCAGCATTTTATTTACTAAACAATTAAACTTGTTTTTTCATTTTTCCAGCACGATTAAACACCTCTGCAAGTCTCATAGGACATACAGGAATATTCCTGTATTTTCTAAACAGAAGAGCTCTTTTGTCTGACACTCTACGCAAGAATGTAAAAGCTCTTTCATATTTTTGGTTTTCACATGATACGAAAGGCAATAGTCACTGCGGCCATGTTGGTGTCCCAAACAACATTATTTTGTTAAGAGTACACCAACATGGCCGCTGTGACGTCGGGTGAAACCCGCAAACACTGTTGGCTACGGACATTTGATTTCTTTTTACGCATGCCCAGATCGTTTTACAGTAAGGTCTCGGAGCTGTCTTCTAACAACAGCTGAACTTTGATTTTTAAATGGAAGAGTAAAGCGCTGCGGTATCTTCGGTTGGCTGAGCCCGCGCAATGATTGATGGTCAGATATCTTTTTGTATAACAGAGTCCATTATAATTCATTCCTCCGGGCTTTGAAAGAGGATCAGCGGTATACACGGCCAAGCATTGTTATCAATGTGGCTATATGGTGCAATAATAACCCAGTCCTTGTCAGTTTAACATACACGCCATTAGTTTCAAGCTCCATAGTAAAGTTAAAGGCATCATGGTCGTAGTCTGTCACGTCCGGCATGATTGTGACCATCAACATAACGATTTGGTCGAAAACTGGCCCACACATTTTTTCAAAAAATGAATAAGGAATAACTTTATAAGAACGAGGTTCAGATTAGTTGAAAAATCTTACGCTGAAGTTGAAAAAAAAAATTTTTGATTAAATTTCATTTTATTCTTTTACATTCAATATTTTTAAAATGTGTATCTGTTAAGTCACGTGCACTCTATTGATTATGAATTTGTTTTTCACGCGAAAACTGATTTTAACGGATTATCTATCATGGTTTTCCTTTACTAGCATTGGTCAGTTACCGTGCTTGCCTAGTAAATGCTTCCATTGTTACAGGATTTAATTGAGCCAAAATCAATTGTAGAATTGCACACAATTTGGGCATCCTGCTGATGAGTAGTAACTGTTTTGCTATATCAGTTTCAGCAGCATTATAGTTAATTATGTTAATTACGTAACACAGTTATGTGCACGGTAAAAACACAGAACTGGCATCGTTTCACATTTAGTATAGCTACTTTTGTCTCAAATGATATATTACTACTGAAAGTTCATTAGGCGAGCAGTAATGTTTTTAATGGTTCTCTTTTTGTGTCGATGTTTTTCATTATGTTAAACGCGAAAAGTAACTAGCGGTAAACTAGTTTGAGCTGCGTCGGTGTTTCTAAAGAAACAATTCAGTTATAGATATGTAAATTATACACCGTATAAAAGAAAGAATACTTACTGACTTTTCGGACGTTAGTCATACGTGATGTTTTATATCTTCCGACACATTTTAAAAGTTAGTTATGGCAACTGCCGATAACTTGTGATAAAATTATTGTACCAGGGTGAAATTGGTTTTATCTTTTAATTATTTTGTTTGTTCAAGTCAGAAAGTACTAAAACATATTTCACGCCGTTCATTATTGGGAAAAACTTTCTTAAAAAATGTTGAGTTGATGCAAATGCAATTATTTTCTTTGAAGGACTTAATGTTAGTATTTCGGTACTCATAACAAAATCTAGTGACGGTTTTAATTTTCAAATTGCTTTTTTAATAACGATACAGTTATTAAAGTGTGCGGTTTGCTGTCATTTCGGTCAATTCTGTAAAGTGCTGTTGACTTAAGAATGGCTCGGTCGTCGTATTGCCGAGACCGCAGTATTATGAGCCTGATAACGTTTCGTTAAAAAAACGAGAAGCCATAAAAACCTCATCACAAGATCTTATATTTGAAGTGATTCACAGAACGGATAATTTCGGATTACTTAAGAGTTAAGGCACTATACGGACTCACTGCAGAAAACTAAAAAAATATGAGCGATAGACTAGATATCATTAATTTTCGGCTAACTTTTAGTTTTAATTCGGGAATATTGGTGACATGGGATTTCCGTTTTTAAAATGACTGGAATCAAAGACGGCTTCAAAGATAATAGATTTGTATATGGCTTTGCCATTAGGAATTGGAATGCAATAGATATAATCAGTGAAGTTTTCTTTTCAAACATACAAAATTGTAGTCTTAACAAAATATGAGCATCAGTATTATTCTTAAAGTAATCTAAAAAAGTTTGATCGATTTCAACCTCAAACAGTATAAAACATCTTTTTACTGTATAAAAACTGTGTTTTTGACAATACAATATGGCGTATGGTAGAATCAACTTAGCAATCAGCAGTTAAGATTAAACTTTACGCGGACAAGAATTTTTTAGTTACACTTTTTAAATACGTCGTATATATTTTAATTTTAAGATATATAGGTTACTGCTTTTCTTTATATCTTTCCTATTTGATATTTTTTCACCATATCAAAGTTTCAGATTTGAAGAAATTTTGTAAAGGAACTACTTGAATCTTGTTTAGAACAAATGAAGCTTTCAGCCTAGAAAAAATATTGCTTACTCAAGGTTGGCTATTGGGTTCAAACTGATTTCACCTTACCTGTATCACTGCATTGTGTCGACAATCCCTCGATCAAACAGATGAGCGACCAAAAGCAAAAAACAACAAGTTCTTTATATTTGAGCATCGTTTTAGGTTAAAATGGTTAGCAAAAAAATACTTTTTTTCATTCAATACCTTTCGTAAAGAAAATCAAAAGCTTTCGTTCCATACACTAAACTCATAACTCGACCAATTCAATGGGTTATATTTCATCTGAAAACATCAAAATCTATAATGGTTAAATTATTTTACAAACAATCTTAACCAATTAAAAGTTGTTGGCAAGCAATGAGAATGTAAAAAAGTATTAACTGTAACAAAAAACATGTATCATTATCAGTTTTAGTTTCTCAGTTTCGCATAATGGAGACAAAATCATTAATTCCAAGAAAATGGCGAATAGCGGCCAATAGGGCCAATATATGGATAGCTTTATCTGAAGTTTAATTAGGGAGCGCTTCCGATATCTTGGATATATATTATTTAGTTCAAATCTGTTACAGAAACAATGAAAAAGTCAATTTGTTTTGTTCCGAACAAAAAATGTAATTACATTCTTTAGAATAGAATTAGAAACACACAAAAAAGTTCAAACACTTTTTGTTTTTTAAAAACACAAAACCATGTTAACGTCCTATCTTTAAAAAGCTGTTTATTACTTTTTTATCTAATTTTTCAGAATATAGAACTGTTACGTGGCATATTTGCTAAACATAAGGCTGTTGAATTTCCGTGTGTCGGCTTCAAACATTTTCGTATAGTAGTAAACCATGTGCAAACGAAATTCGTTTTCCTGTGGGAGATAAGTGGAAAGTCGAGAGTATGTCCAGGTGTTCAAGATGAATTGAAACAGTCAAACTAACGAGGAAAAAAGCCGCCACTGCAATGAAAACGCAGATAAATCATTGAGCTTGCACTTGGATTAAAAACGTATAAAAGAAAAACAAATTGATATTGGCTGTAAAAACACAGGATAAAGTTTTCGTAAGAATTATTGTTGTTTTAATTCATTAGACTAAAAAAACTCTTTGACAAGCTTTAGTAGAGTCTCAGAATTGCCCTTCGTGTGCTTAACAGATTCACCAAACAATAACTGTAGAGTTTATTCAAAAAATATTAAATAAAGTTTTATTCACCAACTTCTCTTTATTTCTTATTTTTTTAATCATACATTTGCGTAATTTTTAGTGTTCAAATTTTTTGCTAATTAGTTCTTGGATTACAGAAGAATATCTATTTCTAACGTAACAAGCGCGTAATATATCTACAATATAGATTAAAATACGGTTGCTGATTATCTTTTTCAAAATACCTTTTTGCCGGTTAAGAAAAATTGTTTTTTAAAACCTCAATTGAGTGTTTTTACGCCGAAAATATATAATGAAACTGAAACTGATATCTCTTTCATATCATATGGCCAACATAAAATTACTAAAGGTTTTGTATAAATTGTAGCTTTTCAGTGACTCTTTTGACTGTTTTTTTTTAGAGTAAATTTCTTTTTCAGCACCAAAGATCGCTCTTTTTAATCGTGGTAAGGGAATGTAATAAAAATGTGCTTTACAAATATTGATTCCACTCGACTTATTTCGCTCTTTAAAAACGTGATGTTTAGAACAATTTCAGATATTTTTTATCAAAAGCAAAAAAAATAATACCGAGTGATTCGCTAGCTTGCAACGTTCAACACAGTAGCTGGTTTTCTCTCTCTAATCCAACTTTAACACCAAGTTTTATCTTTTGTTGTCCAATGACCAAGCGAGTAATCTGTTAGGCACTATAAACGTAACAAAGACCGAAAAAGCCCGCTGACATCGTGGCCTTTGTCAATTTAATCTCATTGTACTGAGTTGCTGTATGTTAGCCACTAGCACTCGATCGTTTGTGCCATCAATAGATGAGTTAACGTCCATCAGTATAGCGACATCTCACAAGCAGCGCGCTTTTATATAAACAAAGTTGTGGTCGCCCGCTTTTTCTCTGCTCTTTGCATTTACTGTTCATGCAAAACCTGCTTTCTCAAATTATTAAATGACACAATTTGTTTCCAGTCAGTGTGGTTTTTCCCAGAGAAGATAACAAGGTCATGCAATTTATAGAATTCTCAATAATCGGAAAGCTGGGGCTGTTTGCATGATACCAGGGCGAGTTGTGACTGCACCAGGGTGAATTAAGTCCGTGTGAGTTATTCAAATGCAACATGACATATTTGGGTGCTATAATATATAGATAAATACGTTCCGAACAAGTTTAGGGAACCGAAGTGAACCTACACTGGAGCGAAAGTCGGTATCATGTAAACAACAACAACCTAGATACAAGCTTTTTTTATAAGAACAAAGACGCTCAAATTGGCCAAAATTTAAGAACAATTTAAGCTACAATCTCAGGCAATGCACCGAAAATTTATGAAAATTTTCCTACCTAGAGACTTCACTAAACTGACTCACAAATTAACTTAGTAACACAATATAAACTACAAGAAGTCTCACGGTGTTTCACAATTACTATAATAAAAACTCATGAATCAACTTAACAACACAATATAAAACACAACAAGTCTCACGGTGTTTCACAATTATTATAAAATGTGAGGAGCGCCTTGTTTTACAATGCATCATTTTGCAGTGCTTTAAATTAATCGTTTCTATAGTGGTGTTTTCAATTGAGCTGCTAGAAATAAGAACAGAATTAAGAACAAAAAAATTAAGAACAAGTTCAAAGTAACTTTTAAGCAAGTAACTGGACAACCGTGGACAGCTGTTTCGTCCGAGTTCGCTCCCACATGAACTGAGAACAAATTCTTGACTTGAACATGCAGTTGTCTGGTCATTTCAAAAGAATCAACTTGAAAGGATCGTATCTACGATATGGTTGGGGACGAACTTTATTATGCTGAGTTGATATGCGTGGGGCGAAGCGGTGTAGGGGGGGGGACGGGGGGAGAGAGGACTTGTCATACAGCTACCATTAGGACTCATCAGCACGGTTCGATATAAGCTTACCTTGTGGCCAAAAAGCTAATTTGTGCTTATAAGTATTTACTTGCTTTAAAGTTATTCGAGTGGAGCTGGTTGAGCGCATGGGTGTAGGTTCAGCCAGGGCACTAATTGAGTAGAGTAATTCTTTTTAGCGCGCGCTCTTGTTCAGCCGGCCCAAACCGTAAAGTTGAGTACGTAAGTGTGCCTTAAAAAGTTTAGGCCTGGGACCTAGCACAGTAAATCCGCTCGGACGCTCCTGGGCACTAACGTACATGTCGAGTCGATTCAGCAAAATGGCGGACGTGAAAGAACTTCAAGGAAATCTTGTGAACTATCGGGCTCAACTTGGTCAGGTGAGCCAATAACATGTACCTTTGAACTTATCTTGCTATTTTGAAACTGATATACATTTCTTTTTTACTTATTATTTTTACTTAAATGCCCACGAATCATAGAAACTTTTCGGCTAAAATGATTCACTCTTGCCATTATTAAGTTTTTAGTTGAGATTTTTGTAGTTGTATGTCTTGGATGAGTGTTATAACTGACAAGATTCATAGATAAATGATTTTAGTTATTCCTTTTTAACCCCTTGATCCAGAAACTCAGTTACAGTATCAACATGTATTAATCAAACATTTAAAATACCAGATCATTGCCACTCAGTTCTTGATCCTGTCAGCTAGGTTTACTTTGATTGCTATTTCTCTTTATCTGAGTATACTGGAAATACTACCGTTTGGATAAGAAAAATTATAGTGGGTAAATTTTAAGTTTAGTGCCCCTAGAAGACAAACTTTACATAAGACGACATACTATAATACAAAAAGATACAAATACAAATAGAATATGAGAAACAATGTTTAATAGTGTACACAGAGTAAAGTAGCCGATGAACTTTCAAGTTTGTCACATTCACAGACCTGAAAACTTTTATGGTTTTGCTGTGAAACTTGTGTTTTTTTGTTATGTCTCACACACTCAAGGTTTGCAATAAATAGATATCTGAACAGACATAGCTATAATGCTGCTGAAAAAATAGTAAAACAGTTATTTTTCATCAGCAGGATGCCCAAATTGTGGGCCTTGTAGATGGATGCCCTCTTGTCAAATCCAGATGCTCCAAATTTTAATGAAACCCCTGATATAGCAGCCAGAGATGGAGAAATCATTGCCAGATGATACTCATATTATACAGTCATACAAATGATGCATTGTGCCCTATTGTTCTTCAAAAGCTTCTAAAAACATTATGCGGAATCTCACATTTTTTTTCCTGATTCTTGTCATGTTTTTTTTCCATTCAAGAACTTTGAAAGTCTTTACTTTATTAATAAATCCCCAGTTTGCAAGTCTTCTGTCATGTTGGAATTGGCTGAATGTTAAGAATAATTTCAGTATTAGCAAACATGTTCTATAATTATTTAACCATACAAATTAACATGTATCCAAACTATAGCTTCTATAGGTGAGTTCTTGCTAATTAATGTTATCATTAACAATCTGCTTCATTAGCATACAACTGAGGTAGTTTTTGGTAGCACACGAAATAAGACAAATTTAATTTTAGTTCAAAGTTTGTCGATTTAAGAAATAAAATATTGACCTTGTGCAAGAAGTTCCTAAAAATAACTTTGGGCAAAACCAAACTTATAGCTATAAGGGGCGGCATCCACATTCTACTTTAATACCACTTTTTCATACCCACCCACCCACCCACCTTTGAAATGTCAATCTGTAGCAAGAAAAAAAACAAATGTAAATACTCCAGTGACTATAACATTCAAAGGTGTTAAACTGCCTCAGACAAAACATCAAAGAAAAAAACCCACGTACCAACCAACATCCAATTGACATTTCCCATGGGAAGTTGAGTATGTAAGCCACACCTAACAAAATGTTGTTAATATTTCTAATAAACAGAAAATAAGTGCTGTGAGTGCGCTATTTGTTATAGTCACAAAACTGTTCTATTTTTGTCATTTAATGTATTTGTGCTGTGACTGTAAAGGAACGAGAATAAGTCAGGGTAAGAGTGATTACACTTTGAGTGGTTTTAATTATCCTGTGAAATACACATTAGCATATTACACTTTATCATATACTTTGAAAATGAATCATGCTTTCTTAAATGCTTGACTTGAACAGCTGATTGCATTTATCACAAGTTTGTTGTTAGTCACTGATTACAGTGAATGGGAATATAAAAATCCACTTAAATTAATTTTATTCATTTTAGGTTGAAGCAGCTCTAACAACTGATCCTGAAAATGATGAATTAAAGAAACTCAAACAAGACTTGGAGGTAAGCTAACTAAAAATTTTAAATTGTTTTGTTTGAACCTCTTGTATGTACAGTTTTAAAAAATGATAAATTTTACACCAAAGTGCAAAGTACACTTGAGGGTTTTTTGAGTTACAGAAAGAAACTGCAATGTTAGGACATGCCAACCAGTTTAATTTCATTGAAATGAAGGACTTGACAGATTATAATTTGCTGGGAGCATGGTCAAATTTGTACTTCCCTGGCCAAGAACTGATTTTCTTAAAAAGAGCTTAAGTTATGTTTGTGCTACAACCTGCAATAGCCAAATTGAGTCTGTGCAGTCTTTCAAAACCAACATCAGTTATCACTCTGCTTTATATAATTTACTAGTTTATAATATAATATTATATAAAACTATGTATAATTTACTGTTAGTACAGCTTACAAATAAATTATCCTTCTTGGACTGTGCTTCCATGGTGAAATAGAATTTATTAATTGATTGATTTGATTGACTGGAAACTTTCAAATTACTGGAACTTCTTTTGTCCATGAAATTTTGACACTTTCGTTTTGTACATAATAATTATTTCCCAAAAAGTTAATTGCAAAATCATCTACATGTATCCACATTTCATTTTGTTACTCCAATGTTGTTGGGGATATAAATGCAAAAGAACCAGTTTGAAATCCACGACTTGTACTACTGAATAAGTTTGACCTTGGTGATCAGAAAAGTTTTATTTTCATTGTTTAATTTTGTTTTTTTTTCTCTTTTTAGGAAGTCATTGCATTAACTTTGGATTTGCTGAAAGTTAATGAGGTGAGCAACCAGTGAAACAGTGTAAAAAGTACCATTGTGTTGTTCTGCTTATCAACAATGCACAATAACTTGAATAAGTTTTTGTTATCATCATTTTTTTCTGTTAATTGTGACTTATCGTGGATGTTGTTGTCAATGCACAATAATGAAAACTTAGAAACTTGGCTGTTTGATGATGCAGATTATTGAAACTGTCTCAGGCATCTTGGTTCTTTCAGGTGGCCATATTAATGGGATCAAATTATAAAGAACTATATGGCTTGGGAATTTGAAAAGGTGGCCATTGGCTATATTAACAGGAAACCACATAAATGTTTTTTATAAGAAAATGCATGGCTATTTTGCCAGACTAAAAAATTTGGCTGTATTAATGAGGTAACCATATTAATGAGGTGATCGTATTAATGAGGTGACCTTATTAATGAGGTGACCGTATTAATGAGGTGATCGTATTAATGAGGTGACCCTATTAATGAGGTGACCATAATAATGAGGTGACCCTATTAATGAGGTGATCGTATTAATGAGGTGACCGTATTAATGAGGTGATTGTATTAATGAAGTGATTGTATTAACAGGGTAGTGGCTGTATTAATGAGGTGACTGTGTTAATGAGGTGACTGTATTAATGAGGTGACCGTATTAACAGGGTGGCTGCTGTAAGGAGGGGTTCCTCTTTACATGTTTTATTTCTTTCATTATACTAAATTCTCATATCTTTGAAACAGCTATTTTTATCAATCATAACATTTTTATATTTGCTAGCACTTTGAAGAGATACTTGTTCACAAATTTATTTATTATAAAGAATGTTGCACATCTTCATGTATTTTGTCTAGCGAGGTGCAGCAGAAGCTCCTGCCCCAGTGACAGTGAGATGGAAAGCTGGAGGAAAGTGCCAAGCTGTTTGGAGCCAGGATGGCAAGTGAGTACAGTATTAGTGCAGTATTACCAGTTGTGAACTTAGTTTTAGATATCTAAATTATAAGTTTGCTTAGATCATGGAACTTGTGAGGTACTTGTTACATGACAAAGATCAAAGCATGTCAGTGACAGTGTTTTTAACATCTGCAATAGAATAGGAAAAACATGATTTACTTATTATATTTAAGTCTAAATTGAAAGGTATAATCAATCTGATTTAGAGCTCAAGGGCCGAAATATTTTGAAAATAACTTCTCATAGTATTTATTGTATGTATTAAGTACTGTCAGTATCTACTTACTAAATATTCATATAGTGAAGTTTAGCAACCATGGATAGCTGTTTTAGCCTTTAATTTTTTATTAGTTATTAATTAATAATTATTATGATATTAGTAGAATACAGCAAAATTAATATTAAAACTGCTGCCATTCTCTTAAATTCTTTATTTTTAATTCTTATTTATTTTTTCAGTTATTATGATGCAGTAATCGATCGCATTTCAGAAGACCTTACAACTTGTACAGTGACATTCAATGATTTTGGAAATACAGAAATTGTTATGGTGGGTTCATGAAGCCTGAATCTGTTGAAGCACAGACACACAATGCAACTTTCATGCAACATTGCATGCAATAGAGTTGTTATAGCATTTGTCCATCAGTGAATTTTATTGCATGCAACGTAGCAAGCTACAAAACTGAAATTGAATCTTGCTCTACTCTTTCTGCATTTTGCACAACAAGTTATCTTTTGTGAAAGATTTCTTGTTGGATGCCATTTGATTATTGTGATGCTGGGTAATCATGTGCTATTGTTGGATGTCATTTGATTATTGTGATGCTGGGTAATCATGTACTATTGTTGGATGCCATTTGATTATTGTGATGCTGGGTAATCATGTGCTATTGTTGGATGCCATTTGATTATTGTGATGCTGGGTAATCATGTGCTATTGTTGGATGCCATTTGATTATTGTGA
>JAOTRI020022080.1:0-14952 GCA_028564885.2 Zoanthus sanctaehelenae | reverse complement strand
TGCTGGGTAATCATGTGCTATTGAACACTACAAAAAATACCATAATACTTTTTGCTTGTCTACCCAACATTTTGCATAAGCATTGTTTCCAGTTTCTCTTGGGACTGACAATGCTTATGCAAATCTTTGGTTTGGGTAGACAAGCAAAAAGTATTATGGTATTTTGTGTAGTGGCCATATTTAACCTTTCAAACTGTTATCTGTAACGTCTTTATAACGAATATTTTTATTTTAGCTTAAAACTCCAGCCCCCGTAGAAGGTTGGTTTTGCAAACCGAAATATTGGACAAAGTAAATTTGTGTTTTTATTTTTATACTGTCTAGTCTCTTATCCGCCGTACAGATCAGTTTGCAGAATTTATTTTTATTATTCAACACTCAAATCCCTGTTTGCTTGCTTGTTGCAAACTTCTCCACCAACTTTATGTTGATGGCT
The DNA here is from genome assembly GCA_028564885.2 of Zoanthus sanctaehelenae. Lineage (NCBI taxonomy): Eukaryota > Metazoa > Cnidaria > Anthozoa > Zoantharia > Zoanthidae > Zoanthus > Zoanthus sanctaehelenae. The sequence continues at coordinate 14,516 of JAOTRI020022080.1, read as the reverse complement.
TAGTTTACTCTTTTTTAGAAAGAAATACTCCGAAGTTGTGGTATGATTCTATTTTAATGATACGCAAGTCATGTGGTACCTATATACACAATAAAATGTATGTAAAAGGTCAAAAATTTACATTTGACGTATTGCGAGTTGACAAACGAGTCATAAAAATGCAATCCGAGTCGTGTGATCCGCATTCCTTCAGAATGGCTGCTGTTAACCTTGTGGGAGATTTTGACGTCGCCATGAAAATTTCACGCAGAGGTATGACAAAGGTCACTGAAGAGCATCTCTCTTGATATTGTGCGACGTGAGCAGAAACTGATATAGTCTGACTATATATATAATGGGGATTTCCCACTGCGCTTTTTGAAACATCTTTTCGTAATATCATCAGCAATCTAATTTTTATATGAGTTCATGATCATCAGTGCAACGGCAGACAACTGCTTCACACGCTTTTGCAATATTTTTATTTTGACTCAAACAAAAGATCTAAAACTTTGACTCCATGAAAAAATCCGGAGAAGCAAATGTTTGTAGTACATATACAACCAGCAAACTATACTAAAAAATCAGAGAAACGATAAAAAATTTAAATTCCATTTCTAGTTTTTTGCTCAGTGTTTCACTACTAAACAGACTAAAACTAACAAACAAATCTCCTTTTTCTTGGACCCATTTTTCTTTAGTGAAGGCAGTGTCGTTTTGACAACAACAACAACAGTATTTTATTGGTACTTTGAAAACAAAGATGTTTACACTAATTAATATCAATCCAATAAATGAAAAGTAACTTGGGAAAAATAAACTTACAATGCTACATGATATGTACTCATGATTTAGTGAATGAAGTCAAAACTTACACTTTGTATTGATTTATCTTTCATAGATATTTATATGTTGTGACACAAACCTGAGTTATCAGATAAAGAGAAACTCGAGTTTACCTTGAGCACTTTCCTGATAGATTCATGAACCTTTTTAGTTTTAAATAATTGTTTAATTTTGTGAATTCTTTCATCTGCTGTGAGTAAACAAAAAAGGTATCAAAAAGCCATGGTCAAAAATCTCCTATTTTCATCTATTAACGCTGGCAGACGAAAGCCAAAGGGTTACAATTGCTCTGCGTGGTAAAGATGAAAGGGCAAATAGTCATATGAGCGAGCACAAACTAAAGGCTGGAGACACCTTTCAAGCTAATTAATTACGTAACAAATTATAGAACATCCTCTAACTTGTCAGTTTCTATATATACCTATTCCACTCACTTTCATTTTTCAACATTTTCATTATATCAGAAGAAATTTCAATCCGAGCAGGCAAAAGGTTTGTAGAAATTTAAATGTACTGTTATCGTTATATATTTCAGAGTCCAGAGTAGCTTTTTTTTCACTACTATATATAAAATGTGACCTCCTATCTCTCCCTGTTGTACAGGCTCCATAGTTCATTGGGTCGTTGCATTAGTATTGACTATCAGTATAGTTCACGGTTCTAAACACTTTTGAGCCTGAATTTTTTTTCATACTTTACTATAGATTGCAATGGCTTAAATTGAGTAAATGATAAATAATCGTTTATAGCGTCATTCAAACGGTATTATAAACTATTAAGTGGATAATTATATTGCCCATGAAATGAAAAGAAATCACAGCTTTTTGCTCTGTGTTTATATTATTGGTTATAAGTATAACTGTGAGTTGTGACGGTTAGATTTTTCGACACGCATAATTGCGTTCTTAAAATAGGGAATAATTTAGATTTTTTAGTCACTTTTTTTTCTGATCCAATGTATGTTATTTTTCAGTCTTCTTGACAAGATTAAAGCCCATTTTAGTTGTCCATGGTGCATATGACAGCCAAATAAATGAAATATACAAAGATATGTTTTCAAAGATATTTGACGTCTAGTACTAGTCGATTTGATTGATTTGTGTTTTCATAACGTTCTGTTCTCAGACAACTATTTTTATCTTAAATGAATTCATTCAATTTCTTAGATATGCGGCCTTGTGGGCAACAGAGCTCCAAGAGTATAGGTATGGCAAAGTAAGATATACTGACGTACTCCATACAATGCTGAGTACCAGAGTTCAAATGATACGTAAATACTACCCGGATTTTTTTTCAAGAGGATGATTCAAAGCTGATCATTGTCAAAAAAGAATTCAAAGCACGGACGTTTTGGACTTTAGTCCATTCTACTCTCATTTTTTATAAGAACATGATGCTGAAAATCGCCGAAAATTTAAGAGCTGAGAAAAGGAGGAGAACATTAATTTTATTTATTAATATTATGAAGCAATTAAAACAGTGTTATTGAAAAACTTCTTGACTAAAGTTTGCAGATAACAATTTTACGTCACAGGTTTTTCATTTACCAAATTGCAGTTCCCAGGTATAGTTTTTGAGACAAACTGGCAAGAAAGTCAGAACTGTTTTATCTTACAAATGACACAAATTGTGACAATTATTCAAAATTAGTCATTGAACAAAACTATTCTGAGTTGGATAACCAGATTCCAGCAGATATTCAACTTCTGTCTCAGTGTCACTGAAGAATAACTTTGTCTGCTTTTTCCGACTGATAAGTGCGTAGATTTTATATCTCCCGACAGTGTCGAGAGACTGGGCCTACAGTATAGTTTAATGTGCTTATTTAAGAAGAGACGAAAGTCTAACCATTTGTAGGTGTTTGAGAAAAAGCAGAACCATCCCCTTTTCACAAAATCCACTCATCATACAAGGATTAAAATTTTTTCCAGGTTCATTCCCCATGGAGCATGGTATGTTAAGTATTGTTCGTTGCCATTTGTGTACTTTGTACATCCGTACGTCTAGGATCGACGACAATTGTGTTTGTGGATTTTATTTTTGTACCACCTTGGCGGAGGCGTCCTGGGCCCAGTTGTTCAAAAGCCGATTAGCACTAACGTATATAACCCAGAGTTGAATATTTAAGGCCACTCTCTACCCCATGGGCGCTTTTTCGCTACTTTTAGTGACATTTTTGATATTATCTCCGTCATTATTTTGAAAATCGAAAAAAACGATAATCACTTTACAGATTGATTAAAAAGGAAGCCTGGTAAATATTTTCAGATTTTTCGGATGAAATTTGTGGGAGGAGATAGGTTTTTTCAAATGTAGTTTTTTTTAAGGGAAATTTGAATTTGGGTGAAGTTTAGTGAAGTTTAAAAATTAATTTTGGAGTTAATATTTGATAGAAAATCGCCAAACCGTCCTCTAATCAAGTTGGAACTTTCGCATGGTCTGGAGGGACGGTTTGGCGGTCATCCCCCAAATTCTTCACACTCAAATACTTTTCTCAACTTATTCGACACTCTCCACCAAAATTTAGGGTAGAGATTGGCCTTAACTCACGATATTGTTTCCAATATTACAAGGTGAAATTTTAACTTTAATTTTTGGATTAACAAGACTTTTCCCAGAAATATCCAAACGTTATTCATAACTAACTGTTTACCTTTTCTTAAAAAAGAAATTCCTGTTTGAATTTTTGCTTAACCCAGGGTTAAACTTAATCAGCCTTTGAACAACTGGGTCCTGACAGTTAGAGAGTTCACCACTATATAACTGAGTCAAGCTCGCACACCAAAGGTTAATTTTATAAGCGTTAAACCTCATAGGATTGCGCAACCTCAGACGGTTTTGAACAAAATAAACATTGCTATTTAGTTTGAGGATGATCGTTGTTTGACTATAAACTCGACCAAAACTTTGAGCTTCATATCTTGAGAGCAAGTCCTACGGTATGTGATGGGGGGGAATTGCAATATACCTAATAGGTAATATCTAAAAATATTAATCTAGACAGGAGCCATCACAGAAAAAATGAAAAAAAAACTTTCTTTATTCATCAATGTTTCTAAACGATATTACATTTAAGATTTGTTAAAACAATCTGCAATCTGTGGGAAGGGGACGGGTGTTTGGGGCAGTTGGTAATATCTTTGCTTTCTAGCTTCAAGGCCCTGGTTTGATCTTTGGTTCTGCTAAGATTCAAATACTGTGTGACCAGTTTTCCATCCCTTCAGCGGTAGGTAAATGAGTACCCGCGTCTGTTGGGAGCTATCCTGCGATGGATTAGTGTTCAAACTACGGGGGCATTTAATTTAAGCGTAAGCGAATGAGAATCCTTAATACTACAGAAATCCAGAAAATCGGAGATAAGCTTCAGCTTCAAGATCAAATGTCTCTTTAGCTAGCAGTCTATGGTATCTTTGAAACATAGTTCTATCAAACATCAAAGGTATCCTGTGGTAAGCTTGTGGAGTAAACAAGATACAATAACAGAAAGCTGTTGTATCTTGTCTATATACTGTACGTGTGATCAACCACATATGCTGGTTTGTCGAAGTCATCTACCGAACATCCTGAACATCAAAACATAACCTAAACCTGACATGTTGAACGTCTTTCGTTGGTAGCCGAATAAGAGCTTTCTTTAAACGACCATTTAAAAAATGCATGAATGGGTCTGCCGCGAACTTGAGACGATTGGAAATCGATAACAAATTTTAAGCCTGGCATTCTGATTTCCCAACCGGCCATCCCGATAGCTCTTTGCGAGCTAAAAACGTATTTCATCGAAAGGTTAAAGTTAAACTACTATTTACTTACAATATAGGTATAAATTTACAGTATGCGAAATGTTTCAAAATCGGCTCTTACAGACAATATAGCAAATACTCGTCGATTATTGCAACGTGCTGATTCAGCTTTTCTAAATTCTCGAACGGCAAGAAAACACTTATAAATAAGAATCTTGTGTAATACCTCTCATCCGGTTACGAGTTAACCGATTACAGGACTGCCCACTCCCATTTCCGCTAATCTATTGTAATATTCACAAGTTCCCACTCAACCCTTCGGCTTCGGTAAGCTGCAAATCTTTCAATTATTTGTAGTGCTTACATAAAAATATCATGTAACGATCTCCCTTTTGTTTGTACACCTAAAGAAGATTGGTATGGCCAACCGAAATATTATGTATATTACTCGCCTGCGACTCGTGATTTTACAACGTTCTCGTGTTTCTCCCAACATCACAAGCGCTCTATTTCGCCGATAAAATTATAAAGTTGTGCTCTAATGCTTAACTAAACTATTTTAATATGCCTGTCAATAACCGTATATTTTTGAATAACGCATCATATATTTCGAAATTACAACAAACAAAATTAAGCAAAAAATATATTGAAGCATGTGCAGAAGGAACAAAAAACTTAAGGGCTTGCTGCAGTATAATCAAAAAGAATTAAAAGTGGATTTAGTTTTGAGACTTTTTTAAGTTTTATCTATAATTTGCATTTAGTGTCTTGAGGAAATGAAAAAGAAATGAAATTAGATTTGCTGAAAAACAACCTATATAGTATGGAGACGTTTTTCATAGATTTCACTGAAATGTTGTGGTATCTTATTCTGGAGTTTTGTACAGTACAATCATGCAACAAAGCAAAGAATTAATGGCAGTTCATTTTCAAAAACAGATAAGGTGTGATAATCAACTTCAAGTTGACACTAAAGCTAAATGGCTTAACATTTTTAAACTACTCTTAGATCGGGTTCTTGAATGCATTGAAACTCTTGTAAACACCCACACTAAGAACTTGGAACTTTTACCTGACACCAATCAATCTCTCTATAAAAACAGAATGTTTGATCGAAAATTCTCCGCATAACTTAACAGTGAGCCGAATCTTATTTCTTTTCAGTAAATATCTTCCAATCACAAGGCAGAACTGTGACCAAACCTGCCTCCGCCGCGAACTCTGAGTTTGAAGAGCACAAGTCTGACAGAAGGGCATTTTAAGCACGTGTTCCAGAAACTTGCACACGTGTAGTTCAAGTTGGTATCTTGACCGACGGAGTTGGAATAAATGTTCATGATATAAATAGTAGTGGTTTTTCCTGTTGTAGTGGATTCTTTTTACATTCAAGTAAGTGCGTCTTTTTATTTATTCATTGTTATAGTAGTAAAACGTTCTACGTGACATAACTGATCACTTGCTAACATTTGCTAACGCAGCGAGATCTTCTGAACAATCCTGGCTCATTGTCAACTTTCATTGGTGTGCAAACGATTAGTTTCATTGTTTGACAAAGATTTCCCTTCCCTTGTCGTTAGAACTTGCACGATGGAATGTGCCGTTAAATGTTGACCAAGTTCAGAAATTCTTATTTTAAAAGAACACAAGCTATTATATATGGTTTACTTTATCTTTTAATAAAAAGCTGAAATTGAATTTTTAATGAGAAACTTAAGGAATCATTTTGTAAGTACTCAATAATTGATAATTCAACTGCTCTGAAATTCCACGTGTTTTGAAAAATATGCAGAAATTTTGAGAATCACCACTTTTATTACACGTGGTGTGCGAAACATAAAAATTATTGACTTTATCGCAATTTGTCTCCCTCTTGTAGGTTTCTTCTTCAGATTTCCGACTTAGAGTTAACGTATTATATTTTTATTACTAACCTATATATCTAAAATTCGAAAAAAGCTATGGTCGTACATTGTCAATCAGCAAATTGTCCTAGGTGGCCTGTTTAGCGCAGGTCAGTTTATTCTGACAAGTCATTCTAACGCAAATCAACAGTGTACAAAAATACACTTAATTATACTGTAATCTTAGTTTCTTACTTGCAAGCAATACGAGTCGGCATTCCGACATGCAGAGCTGTGAGGAGAGTTTTTTTGCTTTCCAGGAATGTGTAATCTAAAAGTTAACAGTGTTTTAAAAAAGGAAATCGTTTAAGGAACTGGTGAAAAGTCTTTTAATTAATGATCCTTTAAGAATAACTCATAGCTATAAACAGAACTATAGTATTGAAGTTTGAACTGATACAGATAATTTCTCGTCTTTCAGTGCTACTTTTTATAGGAGTCCAGATATGATTTTAGTCCGATTTCGCAAAGTAGACTTTAGTTTATCCGTAAGTCTTGTTGTTTTACACTTTGGTAAAGTTTACGATCTGATTGTGACAGCTAAGCTAACAGCTCGTGAGCAAGAGAATGAAATATGTAACCTATTACCTTTTCATAAGTGAGACTTTTTACTCTGGTCACGAGGATCATCACGGCACACCGTCTGTCCGTTGGCCAGAAATGAAAATAACTTCCTGTTATGTTCATCATAAAATTAAATCTTATCTAGATTTTTTTGTTTTGATTTTGAGTGCTTTCGGTCTAAAAACAAACTTGATGAGTTCAAAATTACACTAAAAACAAGACTAATGAGTAGCAAGTTAATACCGTATAAACAGTAATGGCTCTACAATTAACTTAACTTTTGAAAACACCGATCTATCTAGAACTAGAAGTACAAGTTTTCTTTACAACCGTTATTGCATCCATAGGACTTTTTTTCTAATTTGGAGAGCTCTTGTATTTGAAATAATAATGATACATTCCGGAACTTTATCAAAATTCCGGTTAACCCTATCGCTCATGGTACCGTTAATGTTTCCGGAATGAAAAGTACTACTAAAGAAATGGAAAGTGCTTGATTATCCATTTTTAAGGACACTAACTTACAAGGCCCAAAAACAAACCAAATTTATCTTGATGATGATAATGGTGATGGATGGCTTAAGTAATGATGATATTATCAGTAATGATTTTATTCCCAAAATATTCGCGTCGTTGAACAATAAAATACAGTTTAAAAGTAGTTTTAATCATTTCTATCCATGTATATGTACATTTATTCATTTATGAACAATATATTAAAATATTTGATTTCTGGTACATCCGGCCTTGGAATACCTTTTTATTCCTTCACCTATTACTCAGCGAACAGTTTTTGCTTAGTAAGACCATGGTGAAGAAGCCTAAAAGGAAAATTAAAGAAACTAACATTTTTAAAAACGAAATGTCATAAAAGATTTGATTATTGACGTTACCCAATACTCAGTGTTCTAATTGTACATAACCCGGCTGCACAATATGTAGGCGCCAATTGTTTCATTGATCCATGTGGCAACCAAAGTGTGTGTATATAACATATCGTAAAATAACAAATGATGAAAATCTAGCTTCTATCGTACACTGCTTTTTATTTTTTAAGCACCACAATGTTGTAAGAAAGCTTGCAAAAGTGTATTTGAGTGAAATTTAACGACCCTTTATGCAGATGTTTTCAAAGATGTTTAGCTCAGTAGTATTCAGTAACTTTCGTTTATTTGAATTATTTTTTATTTGAGAAATCTTATAATAAATTTTTAAGGAGATTTAGTAAATATTAGAAATGAAATTTTTAAAGAAAAATAAATCCATTGTGCCTTGTATACTCTTATACATAAAAAGACGTTTAAAAAGGTTCTTCTAAACCTTTTTATGCTGGTAGAACATATCACTTTTTCATTGAAATCATTTGTAGAACCCAATTTGAAAAAGCAATTTTGAAAATATTATTGTTCATAACAAATGATAAATTGCATTGCTACAGACTCCAAAGAGTTTATGAATTAATAAATCCGAATCAAATTAATTAATGGCTGTATTCCTAATCATTTTTTCAGGTCTAAAAAATGCTTGGAGTGCAGATTAAAACGACTGAATTTCATACGTGAAGATAATCTATATTACCACGCACACTAACCTAACCCTTAAAGGGTGACACTTAATTGACCTTCATGCTCACCGCGAATTCCATTCTTCAAAAAATGTTAGCAAACTAATTGCCGCATTTCACTGACAACTTTTTTGAAAAAAGAAGGAGAATAAGTGTTCAATTTTGAACTCTGCGAGAAAATCTATTTTATCAAGGGTAACTCAAATGTTTTGTTAAAAATTCTTCAAAAATTCGTCAAAAATGCAAAGCAAAACTGGAGTTACAATTACAAAGCATGTAGATCTTTGACTAGCTTTGGCGAGATTCCAATACTTCAAACAGATGTCATTGGTATTGTACATCAAAGACAAAAAAACTCTACACTCTCTGAACAATTGGTTGAATGATATTGTTTTATTTTTTAAGCATTTGTAATAGATCATTTCATTTTTACTATATTTTACTGTTCATTTTATCAAAGATTTTATTAAAAAATACATAAATTTTGTACGTTTATAGTTAGCTGGTATTTATAGTGTAAAGAACGCAGAGCGTGGGCAAGAATACGTGATTGATACGAAGCAATAGCATCTTTAGTATTCTGACTTTGAAAGAGTGAAAAACTTTTCCCAATGGAAGTGTTTCCTAAATTATTATAATTTTTTTAATATATTGACATGAAATAAGGTAAATCTTTAGCTGAAATTAAAATGCAACAGAAATGGAAGTGTTACAAAAAGCCGTACTTTCTACGTGATTGCTGCAGGTTAAAAATTTCCGTGAATTCTTTTCCTATGAGTTGTTCGCATTTGTTCTGAACTAAAGAGGGCGTTCAGTAATTAGTGAACATTCAACACCGTAATTGCTAGGTGACTTATCAAGCGGCTGTTAAACTATTTGTATCGGTAATGTATAGAATTTCTTGGCGACATCTTCTTTGCAAAATTCCTTACAACTAAGCAACGCTGGATTCCTGAGCGTACACTTGGTATAAGCAACAATCCAAACGTCCTTGCGTCCTAATGCAATAGCAAAACCTTCTAGTTTTAAAGATTGTCTGTGTTCTTTATTCTTATTGTCTGAAAAAATTCTTCATTCGAAAAGTGAATTATTTTACAACTGGTCTGCATAAGAAAGTGTGTCTTGTTGAAGGCCATGTGGGCGAGCTGCCAAGGAAGGGCGTCGTCTCTCTAGGATAGAACAAACTAACGACTCGCTTTACAAAGCGCTTGCTTGCGAATGCAGTTCTCATTCTTTTCTGGTAGTACTCTGTGTCGCTCATCCCAAGCTTACACCACGTCTTAAAACAGGAAGTAAGGATTCAGTGAGATGTTCCGCTTTATTAAAAATAAACGCGGAAAGTAAGGTAAAGTGATTAGCATTTATCATGTTCTTATTGTGAAGATATTCTTTCTCCATACATCTTACTATTTTACGGATCCTAACCGTAACGTGTGATCAAATTTTGGATGCCAGTTGTTTTCTGTTTGTTGCAAGTTTTCAGTTTGATAATTAGCAAATCAAGCAACGTTGCTAATTGTATACTTACTGTCAGTTTATCATTGGTGAGAAGTTGATTGGACTTGTCGTTATTTTTAATTGATAAACTTATTTCTGCATGCTTTCTCAGCAACAGGGAACAGGTAGAGATAAACTGCTTAGAATCAATCGCAATAATTAAACTAAAAACTGAACAGTTTTTCTATCCATAGTTTAAGTCTTTCTACTGTTAAATAAACTTCACACAGAATAATCTTGTTTATAAACTCTGAAGACTTGATTTATAAAGGTAGCAGATACGTTAATGATTGAATCTATCTATCTATTTATATATTTTTAAAGTTTTACATTATGTTTAGTTTTAAAGTTAGTTCGTGAGTTATCTTAACACGATCACGTTTCTTGTTGTATGTCACATACATTAACCGCCCTCGTATTTCATAAACTAAAGTTTGAAGGTGACTATTCAGTACGACAAAAATAATTATAGCTATATGTTCACTATGTTATTTGGTGTAGTTATGTCAATTTTAAAATTCTTGCTCTGAAGTACAGTCTTGAATCAACACTACTGACTGCATATTTTTCGGAGTAATCATTTTGCTGCAATGTTTTCGTTTGCTTTTCGCTCGATGAAAAATGAATGTACAGCCACTCGAACTCCCCATCGCATGATGTCTATCTGTCCCGGATTTGAATTTTAAATCGATTAGGAACGGATGCAATAATTTCTGCCACTTGATCGTTGTAAAAAAATGTATTGTATTTCTTTTTTCAGCAAATATGTTTTTTTTGTCATCTTGTTGCTATATAGAAACATGATAATGCAAATAGACATTTAAACTGATTTAGTCGACCATTAATGCATGTCATATCTCTGCTGGGCGGCAGTAAAAGCACATTGCTGCAGTAGCGTTTAACGGGATGACTGTAACGCACTGTTGATGCTTTTTTAGTGACAAGAAATGTTTTAGCGGGCCACATATAGCACTTACATAATTATTTTGCAATTTCTTAATGACGATAAATTGCCGTTTTGCAGGCAGTTAACAGTTTTAATGAATTCATGTTTGAGATTCTTAAGACCCGTTTAAACGGATCAAACATGTTGGTCAAACATCATCAAATAATGTTGGGTGGTGTTGGACGGTGTTTGATCACTGATGCTCGAGTGTTTAAATGAATCCAACATTATCCAACAATGTTGGATCTCGGTACCAGACCCATGAATTTTTTTAGCAAGATTACGTATTTTTGATCACTCGAGCTTAAATGTTGGACAATGTTTGATGAAAAGTTTGAAGAAAGCCTAGTTGGTAAGGTGCCAGTCTGCTGTGCGGGAAGCTTCAGGTTCGATTCCAGGCCGGACCACCACTCAGGGTCTTAAAATAATTGAAGAGAAAGTGCTGCCTTTGCTCTAACATCTGCAAATGGTTAGACTTTCGCGTCTTCTCGGATAAGGACGTTAAACCGTAGGTCCAGTCTCTCGATCACTCTGTCGAGGGACTTAAAAGAACCCACGCATTTGTCGAAAAGAGTAGGGTAGTGATCCCGGTGTTGTGGTCTGTCTGTTCTTCTGAGGGCATTTCTTGATGATATTTATCTGTGAGCCACTCTAGCAGACTATCTAAGACCCTCAACTATCAAACATTGTACTGATCATTGTAAAGCGCCTTTGGTCATATCCATATGTTAAGGGCGCTATATAAATCCTAAGTTATTATTATTATTATTATAAGCAAGGCCAGACAGAGCTTCTACTACAACCAAGGTCATAAACAGCTGATCAATAAACAACAAGGGCATGTTTTTCGCATGCTTTGATTAAAAGCAGTTTGGGGAAAGAAACCTTGGATGAAAGCAAAAGTAAAAAAGAAATTTAATCTCCGATCGTATGTGGTACGTACAAAAGATGGAAAAGTGTTGAGGCAACAGGCGGCGCTTACACGCCAGTAGTTACCTTAATCACCGCTACCAACACAACAGCCGTTTCCTACTTCCCATTTCAGTCATGCTTCGGAAACCAACATTTTCAGGCCACCAAAATCTTCAGCAGCAGCTTTACCCTAACCCTATGAAGAGGAATGGATACTAGCCGGCTCTTACGGAGATGACGGGGATGCACTCGCAGCTTACAAACCACCAGTGCATTACAAATATAAAACTGAAACATGGCTCTGTCTCTTGAAGTTAACCAATAACAATATAACAAGCGTAATTATGAATGCTAACTCTTTATTTGAACATTGGTATTAACCCTTTCACTCCCAATCAGTTATCAACACTCAACTTCTCCTTATATAACAAATACAAATTCAGACATTTGACATTTGAGAAATTGTGAATTGATCAAACAAAGCAAACTACTGAAGATTAAAAGAGAAACTATTTCAACTGGGACTGAAAGGGTTAAATTTATTAGAACATTATAATTATAAGCTTCATATTTTATTCAAACCTCGTTTTGTTACAGAAGGGAAGACGTAGAACCAGTTAATCAATCATTATATAACCATATTGTATTGTTTGTTGATGATAACATCGCTATTGAGGATGAAAATATGAGTCTTCAGTGCATTTCAAAAGCATTTAAGATACAGATCAACGTATACAAAACTGTGGCTGGATAATTCTAGCTTCAGAGTTCAAAGATGGTGTAAACTGGGGACTGAAAAGTCAGTTGCTGTGGTCAGCCCCGGCATAAGATAGACTTATTTTTCTGTGTTTTTTATCGTCCACACAAAATGTATTTCCTACAGTTCCTTACAGTGCCAGCTCTCATGCTAAATGTTAGTCTGATATGAGGGGAAGAGGGCCCTGAAATAAAAGATAGCCCAGTGTTGACTAAGTGTAGGGCAAGCTGTAAAATCTTCCAAATCACAAATTTTTAACTGCAAGAGCAAAAGCTGCTTCTTTCAAACCATGCCCTGGTTTTTCAAAGATGAGGAATGGTAGTACAGGTTACGATTTGCGTTTGTTGGTATTGTGTTCACTGACTTATTTACTGTTTGTCTCTTGAAATGCTGAACCTTGAGTTGAGTCAGTCTTTTCATGAAAACCCAGTTTTCTAAAATCTTCTTCAGCCATCAACTGCCTGTTAAAAAACAAAACATAAATTTAACAGTTAGTTAAAGTGCCTCTCATCTCAGCAAAATGGGTTTTAATTGATTCAAATGGAATCTCAAAATGAGATATATTGGTGTAGTGTTTTATTGTGTAGGCTCCCTATTTCCAATTAATATACAATATTAATACTTTATTTAGCAATGGTGAGAGCAATGTGTGGTGCAAAACTGGTGGAGAGAAGGAGGACAGAAGACCTAATGGATATGTTGGTATTGAAGGAAACAGTGGTTCGGGCATGTGTTAAGGAGGGATGATGGCCATGTTTTGAGGAAGGCATTGCAGTTTGAAGTGAAGGGAAAGTGGAAGTGAGGACGGCCGAGGAAGACATGGAGAATAGGAGTGTTGGTTTGAAGGAGGATGCAATGAATTGAGTGAGATGGAGAGTGGGAGTTGGAAAGATTACTGGCAGAGTGGGGTATATCCGGCCACCCTCATTTACAGGGATAAAACTGGACCAAAACTGGATTGATGATGATGACTTTATTTAATATCAACTGCGAAGAAAATGGTTGTCCATTCTTCCCAACCAGAGGCTAATGTGGTTTAATCACTCGGTGGCTCTGACCTTGGCATGAAAGTAGAAGTTGCAGATTGTGGAAAAACCTGAATACCCTGAGAAAAATACTGTAGGTCAGATTGAGATCAACAAATTTCAACCCATGTGCAGAGCCTAGGAAATAATCCCGGGTCACAGAGGTGAGATTGATGATCACCATGGAAACCTGATTCCCCTTGTCCTTAAATTCTAGTAATCAACGCAACAGACTTTTTTTAAATATTAACTATTTTATCTCTAAAACTAAAAGTTCATAGCAAAATGAATGGATATAAGAACTTCTTAGTATTAGCAACTTTTTTTACTAAAGCCTAGACTTTTGCAGATACTGGGGAGGTTTGCTTGCGCGTTCAGCACTCATTGTGTATTGTGAGTCAACTTGTGGCAAGTCTAACTAAAGCCCAACAAGAAGATATCGGTTGTTTGGTCTTTGATGCAAGTTCTAGTACATTCATTGTATGTGACATCATCAATCCAATTTTGATCAGGGTTTATCCCCGTAAATGGATTTAGTGTGGTGTGGTGTGGTGTACTGTGGTGTGGTGTGCTGTACTGTACTGTGCTATGCTGTGGTGTGCTGTACTGTGCCATGCTGTGGTGTGGTTATTGTGCTGTACTGTGCCATGGTGTGGTGTGGTGTGGTGTGCTGTACTGTGCTGTGGTGTGGTGTACTGTGGTGTGCTGTGGTGTGGTGTGCTGTACTGTGCTGTGCTGTGGTGTGCTGTACTGTATTGTGCTGTGGTGTGATGTATAATAATAAT
>JAOTRI020021988.1:0-18567 GCA_028564885.2 Zoanthus sanctaehelenae | reverse complement strand
GGCGCGAGCATATGAAGTTTATCTTCTCTATATTGAGAGGATATTACACGGTGGCGCGAGCATATGAAGTTTATCTTCTCTATATTGAGAGGATATTACACGGTGGCGCGAGCATATGAAGTTTATCTTTTCAATATATTGAGGATATGACACGGTGGAGCGGAAACCTTTTTCCCCAAAGGAAGAAGAATTTCATATGCGGTTCAAGCCAACGTGTAATTTTCTTTTTATTACAGATATTAGTGTTTCGAATTTAACAGAAATCTACACGAGAAAGACGGAAAAAAACAAAGCGATGACGTCAGCGATATCTTCACTATAGTGAGGAGAAAAGAGAATATGTCACCCGTATCCAGGATGTATAGTTTCATATGAAATCTACGAGTAAAACACTCGTGTCTATGTAATATTAAACTTGGAGACTGCCAAGTACATTAATTAGTCACGTCGTGTAAATCGTGCTTCATATCGCTGCGAAAACACACTACATTCTTTTTATAAGAATTCGCTTTATGAAAATAATCAGGCTGAAACTGACCAATTTTCGAGAATAATTTAAGAGTATTGTTTCACTCAGATTTTGCTAAGAATAATTTTTTTTTGCAAAAAGTTACTGATTACAAGCAATAAATTACAATTGGTAATTATCTAGCTTTGGTTTAGGCTCTTGCTGTTACAGTAAGCTAAGTATCACAATTGCTGCCGGTTTATTCATTTTTTGTTTATAGTAAGTTTTACATAAATGTAAAAATCTGGAACAAATAAAAAGGTTGTTGTTGTTGTTGAACTCTAGTCCCCAAAATTTGTAAAACTGATTAAAATTAGTTATCTTCAGCTCTGAAGCCCTTCAATACCAAAATTATTATCAATAAGTCACCGATATATTCCCAAAATAATGAATATTTGTAAGAATATTTTCATCCTAAAGTCGGCCAAAATATGAAAATATTCAGCATTTATCGGTGGTCCGAAAAACAATATTTTCATACAGAAAAGAGCATTACACACTAATCGAAACGCCCACAACTATCCATGCAAATCCTTTAAATAAGTAATAATGAAAACTGCACAAAATAACTAATTCAAGTTTTAAAAGATTTGTTCACAAATTGCCTAAAAGTTCGTTCTGAAAAAGTTGCGTGTAGTTCAATTTCGGGTTTGATCTTTTAAAACTATGCACTTTCGGATAACAAAATATAAAATGCGCTAACGACACTATAAAGAATACCGCTGACATTCTACAAAAGCTCACCGTCTAAAGTCCACAAAGTTTGCTTCTTTCCAAGTTTCACATTAAAATCGTCTCCTAGAAACATGAAAGAAATCAATTTGTCACTGGGTTTATGATCGAAATCAATACTGAATGCTGCAGTTCAAAGTTAATTGAATCGCTAAACCATTAAATATTTGGCAGTAAAGTGATGTAACTTACAATACTCCAAAAAATTAACTTCAAGATTATATTTTGATAAGACTCCTCTCAATAAATTATACAATACAAGTCAATTGCGAGAAGATTGCAGTTTTCAGTACCTTCTTCCGCAATCAGTCCTATTTTTGATGAAAAAATGTCATATCTCTCCGTGGTCCGACTCGGAGATTATATATAACAAAGATTTACACTTTACATTATTAAAGCTTCGGAAGTTTTACTTAATAATGTAAAGTGTAAATCTTTGTTATATATAGTCTAATTGTCTCAGTTCCGCACTAAATCTCCCGTAAATTAGTTCAAATTTATAATCATCTTGTTCCACACATCGCGCAGTCTTTTGCAAACAAACCATTTTAAAACATTGTAAAAAATACATGGTATTCGCAATGACTATTTGTTTTTCCTATTCTCCATCTTAGGGAGTAAGCTTCATCATTAATAATCTTTTTTTTTAAAAAAAACAAATCACAACTTTCGAAAGGCAAATTTGACGCTTGTGTTTTGAGGACGTGAAAATGGTACATTTTTTATTCCACTGAACTCAAAGTCTTTAGTATAATTTGAAAGCTAGCCAACTCTATAATTTTAAAGCTTGATTTTGCTATATCAGATTAGATAACTTTGGTTTAAAAACGCGCTATCGTTTTCACCAAAAACTGTTAGACTGATAAAATACAGCGATAACTGTAAAAATGACATGCACCAACTTACATGTTTTTTTTTTTATGCTGGCTTTTGCTGTTTGGGACTTAATTTTGAATAAAAAGTTGATTATTTTCTAAAAGCCTGTAACAAAACATAATAAAGAATTGGATTTACCTGGATAACGAAGAATTGATTGAAAGTACACTTCGGACACCTTCCGTTCTATACAAAGTGTTTCGTTCACTATCAGCTGTGCGTTGTTAAGTGTTGTGAAGGTCGATTCCCTGCAAACTAATGGTTTCGTTTCGCTCACAAGTTTCATCACAATTGGCGAAAACGGATCTAATTTTGGCAATTGGCAAACAGCCAATTTAGAGTTTCCCAGTGAAATTCTATCCTTGTCCGTGTTACTACTTAACTCTCTTTGATCAAAAAAAGGTTTCGAACTATAACTGAAAGCACGTTCGATTACACGGTCTTCGCTTTTCAGATTTACAACTACATACACTACCCCTAGCAACAGAACTGTTGCAAAAAACAACCTTGTTTTTCGAACCATAGTTTTGTAGTACCTAAAATAATTCATGATAAAGATAGCTTTCAAAACTCGAAGCTTATGATTTTTTGTAAAAAAAAATCAATTAACCTTTCCAAATCATTGAAGCATTCCGTGTATCGCCTTAGCAAACTGCCGGGGTGTCTCTTTGTTAATATGGCATATAAATTAATTATAATATACCTACGATAAAACGCGCACTCTGATTGGTTCAAATCTATGCTTTATTACAACGATAAAGTCATGGTTTGCGCTTACTTGTTTTGCTATATCATAAAAGTATTAGAGAACAACTTTCTATGACTTGTAGGCGAAATAGAGCACTTGTGATGTTTCGAGAGACACTCGAAACGCTGTAAAATCACTTGCCTGCGGCTTGTGATTTTACAACGTTCTCGTGTTTCTCCCAACATCACGCGTGCTCTATTTCATCGATAAAGTCATAGAAAGTTGGGCTCTAATGCTTAAATAGAGTACTAAAGTGATGACGTCACAACATGTTTAATTGTGAAATCACTAATTCTGTAGTTATATTTAGAAAGAGCAAGATAAAAAATGCTTCATGCCGAAATTTAGCTTTTCGCCACAAATAAGTGGTGAGATATTGCCACGGTTATGCTTTGATGTCCCCATTCAAATCCTTGTTAAATTAATTCCTAACGTGAATAACAAACCCATTTTTTGGAGGATATGTATGGAGTCATTAGTGCATAACTGGTAATATCTCGTCGATAATTTGCACCAAGATGCTGATTTTAGCAAGGATACATTCTTAGTTTTCATCTCTCGGATGATCTTAAAACATTCCATAAGTTTACAAATTTTTATGTTTGTGACGTCACACTTTACCACTCTGCATGTGATACTCAAATATTTTTAGAAATTTATTCTTTTTCTTTATGGTTTCCGCTGATATGATTTAAATTATAAAACTTTTTTTTCCCGCTGTTTGTCTTTTGGCTTCGTTGCCTTTTCTCCTTTTAAGCAAAGATGAATTACATCCCTCAGATAGTTTTCTCTTTGAATTAACATTTACCTTGTAACGAGTTTCATTGTCAATGGGCGGCGGAAGCAAAAAATTATTGAGGGGGCACCATGAAAATTGCAAAAGTTCACTATTAACTTAAAATGGGGGTCTGGCTTTTCCAACCAAATTATTGGGGTGGGGTTGGGGCAGTGCTCCCCCGGCCCCCCAGTTCCGTCACCCATGATTGTCTTGATCATAAATGCAATAATTACTCTTATTACAGTTGAGCACGCCACTCTAACAAACCAGCGGTATATCAAGGATTCTTGCATCAAAACGAGTTTATCGGGTCATGCTTCGTCCAAAATAGACCTAACAGGCTCGGTTTGTCAGAGTGCCAATTAGGTTTCGTGGTTACTATTTGACGCCGTCATTCATTATTTAGTATTCCTTGAAAGGTTTGACTTTGAGCAGCAAGTTTACTATAGATTTCAAGGCTTAAAATTACGCATTGCCTGTGGTATGTTTTGGCATACACCAACCATGCTCCCACATGCATGCCGTGGGAGATAGCCTTAAACCAGTTCTCTGAACTCGCCCTTGTAGCTTCATTGCTTGTGGCTGAAAAGCTATACCGTGCTGGTGAGTCGTAACAACGACGAAACAGCTGTACACTGTGGCTCCAGTTACATGCTTTGTTGTTACTCGGGTGAAGCTGGTTGTGCACATGCGTGCAGGTTCCGGCCAAACCGTGGAGTAGAGTTTGAGTGGTTTTTCCTTTTTAAAGTTTTAAAATTACGCCGGTCAGAATAATGACTTGACCAGACAAAACGTTCCATCGCGGGTCACATTGACCGCTCTGCATTATTTTTTCACAACCTGTTGTTGATGTCATTAAATAATTATCTTTAGCGTTGACCTTTACTACTTATAACAACTTGTTACAGTGCGTTTGACATGAAATGGCTGATAAACTGACGTTCTGCATTGCGCGCTATCAAGTTTCACTGTTTACTTGATATTTTGGGTTTTTGTGTTGTCATTACCATATTTTTTCACATTATTGAGCAGCCAAAAATGAGACACGTCTGAAATAAAATTAGTTTCCACTTGTTATCCATCAAATAATTTACAGATAAGTCACGTATAATATGCTAGTAGAGGATGTACAATTTACCCTAAGGAGTTAATCAGGCAATCTTGCACCCTCTTACAGTTTTAACAATAGATTAATGTTGCAGCAGATGCAGAGAATGACAGTACATTTCAGTAACATGTAAAATGCTTCTAAATTGAGAATAGTTCGTAAAAAGAAATTTGGTTTGATTTTGAGGAATAGACGAATATTTCTTAAAACCCAAGATACTTCGATTCAATTCTTTACAGCTCTTTCCTTTTCTTTTGAAGATGTTCTTGTTGCTGATAAACAACTCGCAAATGAAATCGAGTTTGATCTGAGAAAGTTTGAGGAGCAGCAGAAGGAACTGGATCGTACTAAAAGAACAGCCACTCCCAACGGAACTCCACAGGTAAGGGAAGGAAAGTTGTGTCTTCATGAAGGTTTGAAAGATCCCGAGTTTGTAAAAAAAAACTACTCTAGGTCGGAAAACCATTAACGAATCATGCATTCGTTATAATGAAGACTTCTTTTACCTTAGGAAAGCCTCACATATCGATTTTACTTACAAGAAACGTCAATTTTACGTTTCTCTGGAGACCCCAGCCCCACCCCCCATTAGAAACATCAAAAATATTTATCAATATTTTTGTGATCTGAAAACATTGTAAAAGTTTTTAAGGTTAACAGAGAATACGTTCTATACAATTTTATTTAAAATGTCTTCGAAGAAGTTTCCATCAAAGTTAATCTCATCATTAAATGCTTCAACAACGATATAAATGATTTGATTTGATCTCGCTCAAACTTCTGCAAGTCTTAAAAACAGTAATCGTATAACATATGACCGAATACAAGAAGCAACAAAACATAGAACACGTTCTGGAGAAAAAAAGATTACATCAGCTGTCAGCAGTGACCGCGAGCTCAACAGAAACGAATAAGCTTGCGGCTGATTTTATCGACTTTTTGGCTCGCCGTGAAGAATACTTGATTATATAAAAGTTTCAGGTAAGATATCGACGACCACTGTCTCCCCACAAAGTAGTCTGCACAAAATTTCTTGTCTGATCAGGCTACTATATAAACAACATAAATTTGGTGAAAAACATCTAACGAACTTACTGATGAATATAAGTTAAAAGTTATTCTATATCCCTTTCAAAGATGTTTTCAAAAACTTCAGGATTTTTTAACAAAAATATCGAATTTTCCCACTACGTGTTACAGAGAAACGTCACTTACGCCAAGCCCCCCACCCCCAAACGTAAAATTGATGTTTCTTGTGGGCAAAATTGATATGCGAGGCTTCCCTAACAAGTAATTAAAGGTTAGCTAAAAAACAACGTTTAGATAAATTTATCAGTGACAGCTGTATCTCTTCTTTGGGGATTTTTCAGTGACAACAAGTTCTTTATTTCATATTTTGTTGGTTTCAGTACACACACATTTCAACAAGAAAGATAATTAAACCACGTTAAGATGCTGGTTACCAGGATCACCTTGCGGCCAACCAAGCCAGGCAACCCGGAACATTTTAGAGTAAAATAGAATATACTGACAGATGAATTCGGTACTTGTAAGGAAGGGGAAATGTGTACGGTGTAGAACCCCTAAATAAACAGTCGGCTAAAAGCAAAAACTAACTGTCTATCATACTCAAAGTTGTAACCTAATACTGACTCGAAATTATACCCGCGTTCACTGAATTTAAAAGCTGGTATTCGTCAAAGCAATCCTGTAGACATTCATTTAAATATGTTCAAACCATTGCATTAAACACTTTTTAATTTTTATTTTGGGAACAGCCTTTTGAACAAACGTTTTCAAAGCGCTCATAGAAATGAGAAAAAATTAAGAACCAAATTGAGGCTAGAATAGCCATAAAAGTGAAGAACAGTGAGACTCGGTAAAATTTACTGATTCAGTTGTATAACACGCATGTGCTGTCACTATTATCAAGTTCCAACAATTTTCCCCAAATACTGCTGAATAAAAGCGAACGTACTGGTAAACTCACGTCCGATTCAACCGTCGAAGTTTACATCTAGCAAATCTAATAATTAGATTCGAAACAAGTAAAGTTTGACGTTGAGTTGATTAGGTTCGACGGCTTGTGTATGGGTCGACTTGGCTTGTCGCAAGATATCGACTTCGTTTTGAATTTCAAACTTTTACATGTGCCGAAAATCATACATACATTACAAATACAATAAATAAGTTATATTTTTACTCAAAGGTCTGCATGAACCTAAATTTGCCATGTGCTCACAACTTTTGTTCATTATTTCTTGTACAATATGGCGTGAAATAATGCGGAACAAAAATGTTCTTCTTGCCTCAAAAATACGACATATAATTGCCTGAATTGCACGATCCACTTTTTATGCGTTTTTCTGTACTTTACAAAAAAAATGTGGATGTAGCGGAATATATATGGTATACTACGTACTGCGACATATGTTTTGAAGAGAAAATAACAAAAAAAAAAATTATGTGCGACCCGATTAGTTTCGACGTTTAAATCAATAACCGAACAACTTAATTATTGCGGGTCGACTCGAATTATATTTTAGATTCAGCTCATGCATGTAAAGTTCGACGTTTGAATTGGGCCTTATTAGATACAAATTTTACAGTTTTGATTCATTCAGTCGAGAACTCAACTAAAAGTATCTAAGGGTAAGTGTTGAGATAAAAAAGGAACATGTAAAGGTATAATTTTGTACAACTGTAGAAGTACAGTAGTATAACTCCATTAAGCTCCGCGATGCTTATTTTCAGTTTTCGTACTATAAAAACCGTATACGAAATGTCGCATCACGTAAGATCAGCTGGGGATTTGTCAGTAATAACGAAAACAACAGCAATAATACTTTATTTCACCTTTTGTTGGTTACAGTACACATATATCATAAAGAAGAGAGAAAATTTAACCAGCTTAAATCCTTGAGCTGTAATAAAGCCAGGCAACCAGAAACGTTTTAGAGTAAATATACTGACAGATAAATTCGGTGTATAAAAGAAAAGGGGGTGGGTGAGAGGAGATTGGCTTATTTGAGAGCAGCCCTTTTTGAACGAACTTTTGCAATTCAAATGAGGCGACACGTTTTCTGTTGAGTGTTGTACCGGAAAATTATTTTACAAATTTACATTGAGATCTTTTAGTATTTGCAAAAGTTTGTACCCGTCTGTTCGTAAGACCTTTTTCTATCGTCTGCTCCAAACCAATAAATTTCTATCTAAAACACAGGTTATGACATGCGGTTATTCATGAACTGTTGCAGTTTTTTTTAAATGAAATGACAAAGTGTGTGCGCCTTTAAGTGCGACAGAGACGACTTGTCGAAAAAGCGCTGTTCTGAATACAGTCAAACCTCGGTTATCAGTACTATTCGATTATGGAGACTATTCGATTATCCAGACTATTCAATTATCCGGACTATTCGATTATCCAGACAATTCTATTTTCCGGACTATTCGATTATCCAGACTATTCGATTATTTGGACTTTTTTCTGCAGTCTCTTCTTTTCATGAATAATAATTAGTTATTGGAGACTCTTAGGTTATCAGCGTGATATATGTTATTAGTGAGTCACTTGCGTCAGACATTAATGACTGCGTAACTGCGTGATGCAGTTCCAGTCGGGATGCGAAAATTTGACACTTGCTCAGCATAGAGGCTCCAGTCGTTCAGTGGTTTAAAACAAATCAATTATAAATCATTTTAAAAAGCTGTTGAAACAGTGTACATGTTTTTTTTTATAAGACCAACTTCATAAAACAACGAAGCTCATATTGGACGAAAATTAAGAACAGTCTAAGAACATGATGAGGCTGAGAAAAGACAAACTGGTGTTTCTTGTTGAAAATGTAATTTTCGATCGCAATATTTTAGTATATCTACCACTGTCCCAATTAATACGGCATACTAATGTAATATTCAAATTTCCTTAAACGATCAGCAATGTTATTCAATGCTTTGTCTTTTTGTTTCCATATATTTTTCATTATTTCTAACAGCTCCCTGAAATAAGAACAAATTGAAAACAAATTGAGGGTGAAATGGCCAGAAAAACTTAAAACAATGAGCATCGGCAAAATTTACTGCATTCATATAAAAAATGTTGATATTATAATTTATTATCTTTGTACACGGAGGTGGAACATTGAGACAGTTTATGAAGCAAAGAAAGAAAGCTTGAAGATATCTCAACAAAAAGTAAACTATTGTTAAATAATAAAGACTTTTGTGATTAAAATGATTCTTTGCTGTTCATTTGTTTATTCATTTCTGTCCATTAATATTATGTTCAGTGCCATTATTACTGAGGTCCTGCTGTGTCCAAATAAATTTGACTGCATAATTATTTTAATTATTATTAGAAAATGAGGAAGTTCTTTTTATGACATAACAAAGTCTCTAACGGAACAGTGACCAACAATTTTCACCCAATACTGCTGGATGAAATTGGATGTCTAGGTATAATGGTTTAATTTCGTTCCCTTTCAACTCGTTTATTTAACAATAACAATTTTTTTTAGTTTTAACTTAAGGCCGAATGTTTTTTTTTATTTACTGGTATTTTTGCGCGTTGGAGTTTACATTTTGCCTTTTTTCATGCAGAAGACACTCGAAAGTTAATCATGAAGCACTATCCAATCAATTTTTGGATATTCATACTTTTATATTGGCTTCCTACATTCGGAACTACTGCAGTGAACTTCAGTAGCAGTTCAGGTGAGTATTTACTTAGTTTTTGGTATGTTTTTGTAGTTACAACGATGGCGTCTAAAACCGTTTGGTTAAGAATGACAATAACTATGTCTATGGCACAACTAACACCTTTTGGAAAATCTAAAAATCTCTAGAAAGTGCATGACTACTCAGTTTAAGTTTCAAGGAAGCAGCGGTGACTGAGGTTTAAAGAAACTTTTGTCCACCTTGGGAGCTACAGCCACTAGATACAAAGACTTTGTGTCTTTCATCAAAAACTAAGCTATGCCGTGCTGACGAGCCCTTACAAGAGCCAAACAGCTGTCCACTGCTGTTGCTTTCTCGGAACCTAAACTGCCTATAAGTAGTCTCGTTCAATAATCTACAACAAGAAATAATTTCAGTTTTTTTTATTGAAACTGTTCAACACATTTCTTAAAAAGGATTCACAATTCTCAAAACAAAGATTAATTAAAAACTTCTTACATTTTGTGAAAACTGTAATTATAGAATTTCTAACAAACCTTCAACTCACGTTGTGGTGAATGCATACTGTATATGGTTAAAGAATATTTCACAAAACTCGGTAAATAGGTTTACAGTGTACATTGCTGCGGTCAGTATCACTAACAAATATCTTATAACCTCCTCAGCCGGGCTTGAAATTAAGAAGATTTCATGGTCTCAATTTTGCGACTGGTTGCAAAATGTTAGTCTCAAAAATCTAAAATGTTAGTGGCAATATTTTGACAAACGCAATTCTGGTTAGAAAAGCATATTTTAATTCATTTCTAGATAAAAAAAAGCAAATTCACATGATAGTTACATGTTTTTTAAACATATAGCAGATACTGTTTCAACCAGTGCAAGATTCAATCGAGAAACGTGGTGAAAATGATCAGAATGCGTTGAGTTACCTTGCATTATATAGGAGTGTCAGCATGACTTACAATCATCTTTTATAGTAAATGGAACTAAGCATAGAACCCAAATTTTTTTTGGCTGATCGAAGCGAAAGCGGCGCTAAATTAAACTACATAAACATCGTAAGTAAATTTAACAAATGGCTGGAAGAAAAACCCTCCCTCGACTTTGTCATTTGAAAAACTTGGTAACCAAGTTACAACCGGGTTCTTAGAGTAATGGCAAGTGTTGGTTATTGTTGTGTTGTAAGTATTATTCAATAGCTCCAGTGGTTTGGAATTCACTTGCCAGTTGTTAAACACTGCCAGGAAGCTGAAAAACTCGAACTCAAATATTGAGGTATTTTAACCTCATCCGTTTTTAGGAATATATTCAAAAATAACATGCCAACTAAGCTTAGTTGACGGTGTTTAAGTGAAGGACGGTTTGGGGGATTAATTGTGTGATTTTGAAAGGTATACTTAGGCGCGTACAGGTATGTGTGGTATATTGGGTCCAGAATGAAGAATCTAGAAATATTACATGTTCATGCGGTTTCTATACTGCAATGCCTTTATTTTCTACACGTTAAACTATCCGTCACTGCCAGAGCTACAGCTTGACATTATCGCTTCTTTTTAAGTTTTGTGTTTCTCGGAAATAAGTCGGTTAATAAACAATCTAATTATGTCCATGCAACTCTAGATTTCCAAAAAAAGATACAGAATCGTACTAAAAATGTTAATCTTGTTCTTAACTATGACAAATTATTTTTTTTTCCTATACTTTAACACAACAAATAATATTATCAAAACATTTTCTACTGTTTCACATTTATTATGAAATTCGAAGCGCCTTGTTCTAATTATACTGCCTTGATTGTTTCTATTTTGTTTTTTTCAATTTTTTGAGCTGCTTCAGGATAAGAATATTAATATTCTTGTTATAGACTTTTAAAAATGTTTTCTTTTACAAAGTAAAGTAAAGTTTTATAAACATTAGAATCATTCATAAACTAAACCAATTAATTTTCTTTCTGTTTTCTTGTCTGCATTTGAGAAAAGAAACGATTTTTTTAAGTTATGCAGTAAGGAATTCCAGAAGAAGATGAACAACGGTAACACGCTCAAGTCCCACTATGGGGCTCTATCGTCAAAAGTTGCTGATATTTTCCCATTAAGCTTTTCCTTTATATCTCCTAACACAGCAGTTTGTTGTTGAAAACCAGCGGACGATTAGCTGAGTGATCAATCGAGTAAACAACTGCCTAAAACTTCAAGTTCAAGATAACTCGAAAATCCCGTTTTATTAGCCACTTACGAAAAACGAAATGAAAGCTGTAGTAAATAAAATGTTCGTAAAATCTCTAACTTTATGCAAAGTTAATTCGCACCTCAAATCCTCTGTGTAAAATGTGTGAATATTAAATTTAAAGCAAGAGGTATGTTTAAAAGAACATTTCGAAAGACACTTTTTACAAATGGTTAAATGATCGGTTTATAAGTTATCTCAAACCAGTCGCTCGCTACTCTGTCTGGCAAACGAACGGACAAAACTTTGGTAATGCTAATTGCTTTAGGTTTACTGACATGTTTTGAGTTAAGTTTCTAAAGTTAAACATTTTCAATTCTAAAAGAGAAACGAATAATCGAACATTCCCATGGCTGTAAATGCTTGTGATTAAAAGCATATTGTGCAGAAAAATTACACACTTGTCTTGTCTGTTGTTGCATGTTTATTTGGTTCCTTGCGGGTTAACATATGCATAGTTCGTCGCAGAATTATTTTTAAAAATCTAGGAGTAACCTAAGGTTAGGAAGTGTGGCCTTGGCAATTGTAAAATGAAGTTCAATACAGGAATTTTACTCTACATATTTCGATCATGATAATTTATTCCCCTTTTAAAAGATAGCATGGCAAAAATTAGCTTAATTTACTCTTTTTAATGGTATCATAGGCAGTCGAAGACAAAATAATATTTATTAGCTTTGTTAGAATGTCTTCAGGAGTGATTATGGGTTATCTTAGATACCCCTGATGTGCGTTACAGGATAACTTGAAATTCCCACTTTTTACACTGAGATGATTTAGGTTAATTTATTTGTTTTTTACCTAAACGGCTTGTCGCATTTATAGAACATGAACAATGATCATCTAACTGATTTTTATCCTTTGTGCATACAAATTGGTTATGTAATAGCTTTTCATTCTGAAAAGAATACCACACAAAAAGATATAAATCCATGAAACAATATTTAACATTTTGAAAATCATACACCACAATTGAAAAACAGCTTCGAGATGTTTTGAAATCCAATTTTTTAAAATTATGAGTATAAAATCAATTTCTTTTAGTTTTAAGATAAGAAAGGGTGACACAAACTATCGTTATGTTTTGCACAATTAAAACACTATCGAAAAGTCTAAACAATCATAATTTTTTAACTGGAATCTAACAGTATTAAAAGCACTATAGTAAATAGTTAATTAATTGAGATTCAAAATTGGCTCTGTGCGAACAAGCTTTTATAAATATTGATTAATCTAATTTCCTAATATTTCAATCGCCTCAGAAATAAAACAACCATTCCATATTAAGTTATCTATTAATAACAAAACTATCAAATGGGAAGATAATCTTAAATATCTTGGATTAGTAATCGATAAACATTTAAACTGGAAAGCACATGTAAAATACACAGCTCAAAAAGTCAAAAGGAGTGTTGGGATTATTTCAAGAATAAGACATTTTGTTAATATGAATGTTCTGATGAACCTCTAGTATCAAGGCTTAATTTACCCGTTTTTGACTTGTGGAATTATAGCATGGGGAAACACCTACCCTACCACTACAGATCACTTATGGAATTACAGCATGGGGAAGCACCTACCCTACCACTACAGATCACTTGTGGAATTATAGCATAGGGAAACACCTACCTACCACTACAGATCACTTATGGAATTATAGCTTGGGGAAACCCCTAGCTACCCTATCACTACAGATCACTTATGGAATTATAGCATGGGGAAACCCCTAGCTACCCTACCACTACAGATCACTTACAGAATTATAGCATGGGGAAACACCTACCCTACCACTACAGATCACTTGTGCAATTATAGCATGGGGAAACACCTACCCTACCACTACAGATCACTTGTGGAATTATAGCATGGGGAAACGCCTAACCTACCACTACAGATCACTTGTGCAATTATAGCATGGGGAAACGCCTACCCTACCACTACAGATGACTTACGGAATTATAGCATGGGGAAACACCTACCCTACCACTACAGATCACTTATTCTTGTTACAGAAAAAAACACTTAGACTTATGACAGAGAACATACTATCCCTTTGTTTATCGGTCAGTATAAAACACGGACTGCGGACTACTGACTACGCAAAATATTTTTGTAGCATTTTCAATCAAAGAGATATGGTATTTTGTTGCTATAGAATATTAGTGTTACCTTCATGACAGAGTAACTCTAAATTGTTTGATAAATAATCATTTGGAATAATGCATGATAAGAGAGCCAATCAGGGCTCGTGAAAATAAATACCGGTTGCTGTGTTGATACTAATCATCAAGGTTAAGATAAAAGAGAGTCGATCAAGGTTCGGTTAGACGGATGTCAGTTTCTTTTGTTAAACTAATCATGAGTATCACGAGCTACAAGAGCCAATGAGAGCCTGTAAAAATGGGTTTTGGTTGCAAATGTTGATAGAAACTACGTCATTTAATTTAGCTAATGATAAGAAATTGGTATTTTTTAACTGAATTACTATTCCACAAACCTTTTTAGTTAACTGCTCATTTAATATCACGTTATGTGGTTGGAGGCACTACCAAGACGGAGTTCAGTTTTCATGGAAACTAATCACAGGCTCAACAGAAAGTCTAGACACTGGACCAGCCGCGGATGTCTCGGGTAAGTAACATTTAATGAAGCGGACATTTTGTATTCTTCACGGCAATTTTTGCCATTTACGATTCGTGCTTGTTCTTGCACTTTCATATTTCAACCCAAAGAGATGAAACTATCTTTAATTAAATCCAACCGAAAGGAAAGATTTTAAAACATATAATGTTTTCTCAAACTATTCAATCTTACCTAGTGTGCAGAGTTTAACAAGAGTTTGACGTAAATAGAATTTTCGTAAAAAATAGTTTTATAATTTATACCTTAATAATTCTGTCATGTACATTAAACATTAGCATATTCCATGCGTCATAATAATTATCCTAATAGTTGCATTAGTGTCCCTTACGTTTCTGTATTCCCATGAGTCTCTCATTAAGACTATGCATGTCCTTAATGATGTGCGTTAAAATGAGTTTTTCATTATAATAGGCTGTCGTCTTAAAATTTGTGTCATTGGCAAGAGTGTTAGAAACTTTATGACTAGAAAATATTAAATATGTTTAATTCTTGAAAAACTCCAAGAAGCCTTCATTTATCCATGGCACGATTTTACATCTACTATGGCCGAGGTTCAACCTGATCTATGATGGTCTTTCAGTCTCTATTCAACTTCTTCAAGTATCGGACAGGTTAAAAATGTGTTAAAACAACTGAATGCCAGAAAAGCGACCGGAGCCGATAATATCCGGGCCTGGATATTCAAGCGCTTTAAATGCTGAGGAGCTGTAGTATCACATGATCTCATTATACCGCAAGAATTGTATACAAAATAGATATCCAACCATGTATAAACATTGTGAGCCCTGTACCCAAGGTTTATCCGGTAAAAAAATCTCTGTACTACCTGTTATGGCTAAAACTTTGTAAAAAGTACAGGTATTTCTAAACAAGTACAATCAACATGCCTTTGCCCATTGGCGATCAATCTTATTGGCGCTCATAAACATTTCTCCGAATTGGTTGATCAACGCACTGATAACAAGCCACACGGAAGGAAAAGCATTCATGCATTGTTTGTAAATTTTAGTAAGGCGTTTGATCTCGTTGATCACTTTTTCCCCTTATGAGCAAGTCCAATTAACCGAATATTAACGCTAGTCTACGGCTGTGGAAACTTTTTATATGAAAATGGATTCTGCATTCAGTTTCATTTTCCGGCAAATCGAAGTCATTTTCATAAGAATTGCTTAAGGGACAAATATTTTTGGTTCGAGTTCTAAAAATGCTGAAAAAAAATTACATTGTAAAAAAACGCACACACACAAAAAAAAACGATTTTGAGAATAGAAAATCTGAAAATTTTCAAATTTACAAATTGAAAGTTGTTTACCGCGCTGAATGCATATGCGGCCAAACATATGCTGAAGAAACTAAGCGAAATTTCATCGTGCGAAAGCGGGAACATGGACATACAAAACATAATTCAGTACCAGCTTTTTAAGTTGTAAAGGCACAATAAAAAAACTAACGTTTTGGGCTGTAGTCATTCGTCGGATTGAAATGTATTGCAAAAGTGAATAAAACATGCATTCGAAATTTTATTGTGATTTTTACTTTCTGATATCCGTGCGAAAAACTTTTAGAGCACGAATGAAAAGTGCGCGTCTTTCGGATGAAAGCTGCTTTGTGAACTCATTCAAGTGTGGATATTGACGCTTGTAAAACGATAAGAAATCGTTTATTTGGAAAAAGCATCTGGCAACATTTGTGGTTCATGCATATTTTTTAACAATGTACTTTATTATAACAATCACGATCGCTAGGCTTAGGCTTTTTGAAGTTTTAATAATAACAATATCTTTCGCTTTTTTGTTTTTTACTTTTTATGACTACGGTACTATCTGCTTTCTTTAAATCAAAGTTTAAATGCATTTTGCACTATCAAAAGTGACTGAAATTAATAGACTATTTCTAGACATAACCCTGAGAGCAACGCTGAATGAAATAAAATAACCAATCCTTATGTGCGGGGTAGGTTGTAAATGGTAAATAAACGAGGCAAAAACGTAGATACTCGTGGCAAAATATAGACACATCGCAAAAAAAAAACAGCCTTTTTTCCTGGAATGATTATACGGGGGAGCCAAATATGCGGAAGGAGATACTATCCGCTAGCGGATAAATAAGCTAGCGGATATGGGTCCATGGGGCATGGGGTGTATATACTTTACATATGATTTTCCCAATAATCACAGGCATATTTTAGTGCCTTAATCACTACTACGGCCTTATATTCTGATACCTACGTTCTTACTAAGTCTTAGGGTGATACCTACTTCTAAGGGTTAGGATTAGGGCACTAAAATATGCCCGTCATTATTCGGAGAAAATCATATGTGAAATACCTTCTCCCTGGACCAAATCCACTTGGACATCGGCTTGACATCTCGCTACGCAACCAAAACATACAGTATATATTATAGATACAATTCCAGTCTTATTTTTAACAAATACAACACCTTTAGACGAAAATAATAAAAGGCCTATTTATTGCACGAGAGAAGCCGTCGTTAAACAAACATATATTGTTAAGCCGCAAAACCCTTCCTCTTGAGAGTCACTAAAACATAATACTAGCAAACGTATGCTAATTTTAGTATTTACTGAAGATGACCGCACGGTTAATTTTCTATTTTTAGAATTAAAAATATTTTAACCTTATCTAGTCTTAAAAGTTTTTTCAAAGTAAATTTTTGACATTAGCAAGATTGTTTCATATATAAAATTTACATGTCATATAAAATGTGTCATTGAAATAGTGTGCCTTAACAAGAGCAACATAAAGATAACTTGTCAAAAAAGTGTGTCAACAAAAGAGAATGCCTTAAACGTTTTTGTAAAGACGCCTATTAATTAAGCTTATATACCACTGCCCTTAGCCAATCAAGTTCTTAAAATTGTTCAAGTATTTCTGAAATTGCCTGATATTCTTTTCAAAAAAGTCACGTATATCAATTGACAAACTAATGAAAGGGAAGTGACTTATCTTTTTAGGCTGCAGGACAAATAATGAAAAACTTTATAATGTTTTTCTTTTTTTAGGGAGCGGTGGTTATATTTATACGAAGGCTTCCAGACCACGTAAAACTGGAGACAAAGCTCGATTGATCAGTCCGAAAATCCATGGACAAAGCTGTCTCACGTTTTATTACCACATGTACGGAGAAGGAATGGGTTGCTTGGTTGTGTATGTTCGTAAATCAGCAAAAGAACTGGTTCTATGGGCTAAATGCACAAACCAAGGGGATCAGTGGAAGATGGATTCAGTGTCAATCGCAACACGTGGGACATACGAGGTAAGTATGGTAGAAAAAACTCTGTTAAATTTTTTTTCGCTCCCTTTTAATATTAAGCTAACGTGTGAGTGTTTTATTATACTCCACATGTAGATTTTATAAGAAACTACATCCGGGATTCGAACGACATAATCTATCTCCATATGTTCTCTAGTGAAGATATCAATGACGTCATTCTTTTTTTTTCTCCGTTTTTTTAATTTTTTCTTTTAATATAAAGAAGATTTCACGTTGACTGGAACATAACATATGAAGTTTTTCGTTTCGTGAAAAAAATCACTGGTTTGATGCCCTTTTTGTGTAATATTTTTTTATCTATTTATTAGTTTCGTCACTCATACATATAACAGATGACAATAAAGTGCAAACTCAAAAATCGAAATAATGAGGCGTAACAGGAAATAGTAACAGGACAAAGTCCTAATTGACAACTACAACAGTTAAATAAAAACCGTAGGAAATAATAATTATATAACTGTTATGTACAATGAACATTATGTCCATTCAAATACATAATTAAATTATAAAAAAATACATGAACGAAGCCAAAGTAGAACTAGAAAATGTACGAACAAACTTAAATCATTAAATTAATTGATTAAATTAATTATGACGGTGAGTAAGAAGATGGCACTTAAGGTTCCACTTTAAAATAAACTACAATATGTTCACACCATCTTGTAATATCTTCTGTATGTATAGTTCTTTGCTCATACATACATGGTAAAATGAAATTATATCCGCAAGGCAACAATTTTGAGTGCATAGATTTCTGTCAGGGCTCGACACCGTACGGTACCCGACTAGCCACAGACTAAAAGAAACTAAGTTTTGAGCATAGGTAGCCGAGGCTTATGACGAGTAATATAATAGACATAAAGTAATTTAGTATAAAACTATAGAGAGAATGTATGGGGTTTTGAAAGAACTATATTTTTTCATTGTAATCCAAATAAAGATAAAGAAAAACTCTCACCCCGTCCTTTTGATGTT